>CM028342.1:44647364-44861962 GCA_016618105.1 Dendrobium huoshanense
GTGTGACTACGAGTACGCTGTCTGAAATCAACAGACTGTCTATTCTTCTGGAGAACACACTCTGTACTGAGTTCATGTAGATTGAGTCGTAGTCATAATCATCATTTGAAAATTCAATCTGCCTACTCCATTCATCCGTGGACTGGCATATTTTTCGAGATTTGGTAGGAGTAACATCATCTTCATCCGTGTCACTCCCAAGATGAGGTACATTCTTCTTTTGTTTAGGAATGATTGATGCTTTAGGAAGAGTTGGCGTCGCTTTCTTTCTTCCTATACGCTTCTTCTCATCTTCTTGCTTGGGTTTCTTTGCAGCCTTAGAATTTGATGCTCTAGCCTCAAAAGAACTTGACGGCTTTTGCTTCTTTGGCATGAAGTACTTAGCATCTTCATAAACTGTTACTTCATGTACTGCAAAGGGCTGAATATCGCCAGAGATCATGAATTCTTCTCCTTCTCTGAGATACTTCATGCACTGGTGTAATGTTGAAGGGACAACGCCGTATTCGTGCAACCAGGGGCGACCTAATAACGCCTTGAACGAAGTGTCCGCATCAATTACATGAAATTTGGCTTCTGTATGGAGTTCCCCAAATACGAGAGGAAGCATAAACGAACCAAGGGTTTTCTGTCCTTTCTCGTTAAAACCATGCACCATCAACTTGTCTTGCCCAAGATGCTCTACGTCGAGGCACATTGATCTCAGTGCTTTAAGGCTCATAAGATTTACGGAAGATCCGGGATCAATCAGGATCCGACTAATCATCATACCGTCACTCTCTGCTGTAACATACAAAGGGCGGTTGTGATCTGCCGTTCCAAGCAGCATATCATCCTCAGCAAAGGTGATGAGGGGCTCATTTCGAGCTTGCAAGACTTCCGTCAAATTGCGCTCAACAAAATATGCCTCATATCTTTCGGGGTCCTTAAGAGCTTGGATCAAAGTTTCTCGAAGGTCTTTAGACATCAAGAGGGCATCATATATGCTGAGTTGTGCTGGGATCTTCCTCAAGTGGGATAAGATATTGTAATCTATCCCCTTAGATGAAGTCTCTTTCTTCTTGGAGTCATTTAGGATAATATCTTCATTGACAATTATCTCTTTTCCTTTATCTTTGTTAGGAATCCCCTTCTTTAGTGGAGGCGGCAGTACTTTGCCACTCCTCAACTGCACCTGGGCCACCTCATCTGATTCAGACTTGTTTGATGAAGCATTCTCTTCAGAGTCAGCCATTGTTGTGTCTGGGGATTCATCTGTAGACTCGGAATCGTCTCCCAACTTCACTTGTTTCATTTGTGATTCTATACTTGGGTCTGAATCTTCATCATCTGGAAAACATAGATCTTCTGAACTGAATTCCATTGATGACACCATCAGACAAAATTCAGGGGCCGCTTCTTTAGCGTATTTCTCCCTTTCTGATATTTTTAAAGTTGTTGAGATGACTCGACATATCTCCGTAGGAAGAGATTCATCATCAGCTTCTTCCTCCTTTTCATCTATTTTAAGCTCTTTCATAAAATCACCGAGCTTAATAGGCCTCCTGACAGTTTGGTAATATTCACCCAAACTATCAATAGCTTTTTGAGTTGCAGTCTTCTTTACCACAGGCTTCTTCAACTTGGCTTTCTTCCTAGAAGACTTTGGCTTAGCTTTATCAGATTTGGATGAGCTAGCTTGGCCAGGTTGCTGTTTAGAAGTGGATGCTTGTGACATAGGCAACCATTTTAAATTCAGTACTGGCTCAGTAGGGGACTTCCACTTGACACCAGGAACTCCTTCTAACTGTTTCAGCATTTTTGATGTCTTCTTGGAGATCACAGTCTCCCATTGTTCATCTTGAATAGGTTCTTTCATTTTTTCTTTAAGCGGGAGTACGGAAGAGGACGTGACTACCCGGGTGGATTCTTTTCTGGGATGAACCAACACATTATCTGATAATGTCAGTTCTCCCCTCTTGTACATCTTTTCTAACCAATCTTTGAAGACATAACAATCTTCAATTGGATGGCTAACTACCCGATGATATGGGCAGTAGTTTGGGTCGCCACTGTGTTTGGACTCTTCAGGTCTTTTGCATTCTGGCAATTCTAGACCGTTCTTGAGTGCTTGTCGGAATAATTTGGCAACACTTTCCCTCTTGAACGAATATTCTTTATTCATTTTCTCCTTGAGGGAGGGGAACGTTCTATCACCAGTTCCTGCAGTATGCCTCTGGCGCTCTCCTCCACTAGGAAAGGCTCGAGGTTTGTCGTTTCCTCCAAGTACCAGTTTTGGCTGAGGATTTGAATTGTAAGACTGCTTTGGCTTTTCTTCGTATTGCATAGGCTGTTTTCCTTTGTCTACATTATATACTACCCGTTTACCTTTATCAGGTCTGGGAGGAAATGCAGAATAAACTTCATTTCTCCTACCATCAGAAGCTTTAGCCTTTTTGGGTCTGTCAACGAGATTTTCTGACTTTGACAAATTCAACTTTTCAAACTTAGCCACCCTGTCCAACAGATCTTGAAAGGTGGTGATTGAAGCCATGCATAAGAAGGGTTGCATTTTATCATCAATGTTCCCCATCAATAGTTGAACTGCATGTTCTTCTTCTAATTGCTGCTCGCACTTCATGCTGAGATTGCGCCAGCGTGTTATGTATTTTGTTACTGACTCTTCCTTCCTCCTTTTATCAAGGGCAAGATCAGCAATGGTAGTCTTCTCTATTGCACTGGCAAATCTCTTCACGAATAAGGCCTCTAATTCTGCGAAGGTCTTCAGAGAATCATTTGGCAGCTCGGCATACCATTCGAAAGCAGTTCCACTCAAGCTGCTTACGAATTGCCTGAATAGCAGAGCATCATTACCCCCTGTGTTCCCACAGGTTGCTTTGAACTGCGCCAGATGCTGTCTGGGATTTTTATTGCCATCGAAAATATTGAACTTCGGCACAGAATATCCCTTTGGATATGGCACCTGATCGTACTCTGCTGGGTACGGGCGACCTTTTCCTACCAACTTCTCTGCCTGTTCAGCAGCTATAATGGCCTTGATCTTTTCACTAATTATGCCTTCCAACTGCGATGCAGTTACAGGTTCAGAGGCATTCGCCACATTTTGGGGAGTGCGTTGGCGGGTAGGATCATCGTTCTTATAGCCACCTTCAGGTATACCTTTCACTCCTGAAGCTTGGTGTGCTTGAGAATTTTGAGGATTAGCAGATTGGTTGATGGGTTGAGCCGGTGCAGGGCCCACAGAAGTGGTCTTCTGCATCATCTCCATCATGGCCGTCATCTGAGTCATCATCTCAGTCATTTTATCATTCAACTGAGAGATTTCTTTATCTTTCTTCCGCATTTGTCGCCTCATTTGATTTCTCATTTCAGCGAGTGTGATGTCTTCGCCAGCGAAGGGGTTTTCTCCAACCTCTTCTTCTTCTCATCTCCTTCTTCTGAGGAGCGAGCACTTTGGCTAGCAATGGATCTAGCCCTGTGGCGACGTCGATAAACACGTACGCGCGGCTGTGATTGTTGGTCTTCTTCATCACCATCATCTTCCTCTTCAACATCGGCGTGACTGACCATACGAACCACTTCAATTTCCATAGTATCTTCATCGTCATATTCTTTTTCATCTTCTCGTACCTGAATTTCTGAGCGGCGTCGCCACTGAATTTCAGGCTCTTGACTTGGAATGATTACTTCTTCGATCTGCGGACTACGATCGAAATGAACTTCCTCTTTGGCTGAAGTAGGAGAATGACGGGATCTCCTGGAAGACTCTCCAGGATGTCGACCGTCCATATAATTGTCGTCATTATGGGCCTTCCTTTGGACCCATTTCTGACGAGTTTTGTTGGCAGGGGCGGATCTCCGGGAGACAGCTCCGGATGTCACGCCTGGTCTATCTTTTTCTTCAAAAATCTTTTCCTTTCGAGGCTTCGGCCTCCAAACTTGTTTGCCTTTCCGCTGGGCCCTTTCGGCGACGGATTCTTGGACATGTGGTCCAAGTGTCACGCCCCGATGTGCTTCCCGCGGAACTTGGCGTTGGTAATTTCTTTGTTTGGCTATCACAACAGACGATAGCCTCTCTCTTGGAGGAGTTCTTCGGGCCTCAACAATCAGTGGCCTCTGGAACTTCTTTTTCATTAAGCCCTTCTCCTTGACTGTCTTCAGTACACGGTGTACCCGGGTAGACAGACGTTCAGGCTCTCTTATCTTCTGAGGGGCTGGAACTTCAGGTCGACGCTCCCAGAAGGATTGCTTAAGCTCACCAGATGAGCTATTTCTCTTTACCCACTTTAGGTTAGAAAACTTATTTTGAGTGGGAATATTGATTTCTGATTCTGGTGCTGGCAGATTGGAGGGATGGACTGGTACAGATAACTGCTGAGCTCGCAGCTCTGCATTTCTCTTCCTCCTTTGCCTTCTAGTAAGCCTTCCTCCAGATGAGGAAGCTTCAGTTTCATACCTCCCAGGTGCAACAGGCTCTCTGGGCAGGTTAGTGGTGTTAGCAGTCACCACAGAAACATTTCTTCCAGTAACAACCCTCTTTGCAGTAAGGGTCTCAGGCTGGGATAGTCTTTCAAATACAGATGTTCTTCCTTGGGCAGCACCTCTGACAGTAGTCCTTTCAGAGCGGGACCTTCCAGAAGGTTCTTCATAGTTTACGCCGTACACAGGGACGGCTGCAGCCCTTGCAGTAGCTGCTGAGAATTCGAGCCCACCAAAGTGAATAATGGCTCCAGCATTTCCAGTTTCTATCACAGCGTTTGCCAGCTGGATCTTGGCTCCTCGTCCCAGTTGGACGGTCATTGGGGTGTCCTGCATTTCCATTCTACAAAAATGAAAGACAGGAGTTAGTTATCAGAATTGATACATCACCCCACGCTTTCATAACAAAGAAATAACGCAGAACCAACAGTATAAGCAGGAAAGTTAGCATGGAATTAAAAAATCCTGCTAAACGAATTTCCATTGATCTTATTTAAAAGATTCATTTTTAGGAACTTTCAGTAATGGATCTTTGGACATAAGAACCAAATGTCACATCCTGATGTTCACCATATAGAACATAGCATTTTAGCTGCTACTATAACATTTATATGACTAGCCAAAGATGGAAAGAGAAACCATTCCCCAGCGGAGTCGCCAGAAATCTGTGGGCTCCGAAAATTCGGCCTCGGCCTCCGCATCGCTTTTCTTATTCTTTGGCGATGGAGTTTTAACGAACTAAGTTCCGAGGTAAATTTTGGAAGGCAGATGGGTTTGTAAATAAGACACTACCCAGAGATTTCGCCCTCATTTGGTGAGGACTTTATGATCTGAGTTCTGGTTTCCTATAGGCGCAAGCCCCTATAGTTAATTACCCCTCCCGATCACGAGAGAGAACTTTCGATTAAGGCTAGTCGTCAATCAGATACGTAGAGTATACGTGTTATCTGGCATATAGTAGCAGCATAGGTTTGGGTATTGAAAATTGGGTTTTTGGATTTGGAATTTGGTAAGATTAGAAAGTTTGGAAATTTGAAAGGTTTGATATTTTAAAATAGAAATTTCACCATCGTGCACTTAAAGCGGATGGTGGGGGAATGGATGATGGACCCGATCAAGATCCCATGGTTCCGTCGTCCCGGGCCATCGTGGTCCCTGGTCTACTTAGTCAGAGGAGGTAGTCGACCCAACCTGACAGAAGGATCCTTGTCGGCAGCCATGGGTTGCTTCGTCCAAGGGGACCTTGTAGACCGGGGTTGAATGTTTGTCTAAGGGGACAAATTTGAATCCACCTTAGCTAACAGAGGGCTTTGTGCCCTATCGATCATATCCTATTGATTCATATCTCAAGGATTTGATGCCAATAAGGAGCGTATTGGCTCTGACCATAACCGGTATTTCGTGGTGCCATTTGGCGGCAAAACCACTCGGTTCAGAGGGCCCCGGGTCATAACCGTTTATCCTGCGGTGCCATTTGGCAGCTAACCGCCGGTTAGAGGACACGTACCACGTCCTTACTGGCAGGAGTTTGTTTTGAGAATGGATCCTAGTGATATTTTCGACTAGGCATTTGGCTCTTTGTGAGCTAGAATTTATTTGAATTTGTCCACCCCGGCAGACTGTTGCGGAGGGTGGATGAATTTTGCTTTGAGTGATTGATGGATTGATTTCAGATTTAAATATCTGAATTTTTGGGATTGATTTTGGATTTTTGGAGTACGAATTTTGTGTGGATACTTGAGTGGAATTTGAAATATTTGTGGACCCCTCCGGTTGAGATCTTCGTTCAATACGGCCATCATCGGGGTGTTTAGGGGTCATTTCCATTTGATTGAACCTTGTCGACCCTATCAACTTATCGATAGGGGATCGGGTTTCTCGTAGGCTTTGTGCCTTTTGTTTAGTGAATTCTCTTGATTTTAGGTTTTGAAGGCCTAAAAAGAATGTATTTAGATAAATACACCGGTCGCTACAACCGTGTATTTTGTTAGGTAGTTCGAATCTTGTCGACTTCTATTGATCCGAATAGAAGGATCGAATTCGAACTTGAATTCACTTGTCAACCCGCGCAGCATCCCTAAGCGTCACGTGTGTACCAATAACACGCTCGTCGGGGCCCATGCGGGTTGAGATTGTATTTTCCCCTTTAGTGTACCTATGTGTATACAATTTATAGTGCACGTGCGGGGGTATTCTTGGAATAGACGCCTTCTGTCTGCTTATACGAAAATTGCAGATCCGGTGGCGTGGCGTTGTAGATTGTAGACGCCTTCTGTCTGCTTGTATCAGTGTTGCAGATCCGGTGGCGATTTGGTCTTGATGTTGACCCCCTCCCCCTTTCTCAATCACCGGGGAAGGATTTTCTGGATTCTGGAGTCAAAGAATGCTAATTTGGGAAGAACTCTCTTTTTAGGATCTTCAATGTGGCAGACTTGTTATTTCCGGTATTTATGGGTACCAGAGCTGTTTTCTTCTTGAGTATAGAACTAAGAAGAGAATTTGGAACACCAGGAAGTTTGATTCTAATTTGTTCAAACATGTCATCTCTTCTGCCAGGGGGTGTCCTTTTTTTCGTACATCGGGTTGCCTTTGTACCCGGCATACTTGAAGATCTTGATCACCATTGTCGTAGGTGATATCTGTACTCGTGTCCACAGTGATTCGTTGTTCTTTCAATACACTGTTGTTATCCACAAGAATCCCTTTACAGGGGACTGTTGTTGTAGGTAATATCCGTACTTGTGTCCACAGTGATTCGTTGTGCCTACGAGGTACTCACTGTTGTTATCCACAAGTCGTTTGTAGCCATTTGCAGGGGATTGTTGTACTCACTACGACCTCCTGAAGGTATTTATAAGAGACCCATTGTTGCCAACATCATGCCCACCTATCACCAATCTCAGGTGGGCGTTTTGATGTATTTGCTTGTAGGGAGGCGGATCCTCCATCATTGGTCTCCTGTGTCGCCATCTCAATCAACAGGCATGGCGCATTTGACTTCATAGGGACTGTTGTAGGAATTCATGCATCGAGGTCTTGTTCTTCACGAGTCTCCCGTTGTTTGTTTGTATTGAAGTATGGTTCAGGCTCCTGATGAACCTTATTTGAATCCCATTTCGAACGGAAGATCGTCGTTGCATCTTATGAAGCAAATAGGCTTGTTATCTTTGATTAGCATCACATTAAGAGGCCGGTCCTCCTTTATTGGTTGCATTTTAAGAAGACCGTGAAAACTGCTTCAAGCTTTACCTTCAACGATCTTAAACATTCAATCGATACAACCCAATGCCACAGAACAACCAGCAAGAACACCTCAGTAAATGAAAAGCCACAAAGAGCGATTCAAACGAGAATGTACAGGTCTTCTTGAAGTCCAACTCAAGTTCTTGCTTGAGTTCAAATTGATTGTCAAGGATCCTCTGAAATCTTTTGAGTTTAATTTCTTGTTCAAATGATTTGAATTGGGCTTCAGCTTGATTTTATTTCATTTGGGTTTGATCTTTAGAAATCATTTGAATTTTGATTCAGATTTAGATCCCCAAGTCTTTTGTTCTTCGTACAGGTCTTCTGCTCATTTTAGTTCAATTTCTGTGCTCTTCTGTTCAAGTACAGATCTTCTATATTGTTGCCCAAGAAGATTTTCAAATTATTCAAGTCTTTGTACATTTCAGTGAAAATTTCGGCAGCACCCCGACGTATCCCCCGTTTGGGGGAAAATTGGGGAGCTGGGCCTTCCCACCACGCTACTAGAGCGTGTATGGTAGGTGTCCTTGGACACCGCGGCCGTACAAAATTTCATCCCACCACGCTACAAGAGCGTGTATGGGGCCTTCAGCAGTATCCGTACCAGAACAGCAGTGACGTACCAGAACAGCAGTGACTCTCCCCACCACGCTACAAGAGCGTGTATAGGGCTCTCCTGCCTCGTCGTATGCTTCGCACCGGGCTTCCTCCTACCGTGCTACAAGAGCGCGTATAGGTGGTTCCCCGGTCCGCTGCAAACGTCGAGGATGAGATTGGAGTTAGAAATTTTATACCTTGAAGACCCGGCGGTGGAGGTAGTGTCGGCGGTGTCGGTGTCGAGGTCGAGGACCGTCCCCACCACGCTACAAGAGCGTGTATAGGGCTTACCCGCCTCGTCGTATGCTTCGCACCGGGCTCCCTCCTACCGTGCTACAAGAGCGCGTATAGGTGGTTCCCCGGTTCGCTGCAACGTCGAGAACGGGGTTTAAGTTAGAATCTTATACCTTTGGGCCCGGAAGCAATTGTCGGCGGATGTCGGCTCAAGGATCGAGGCGGGAGGAGCACTCTCTTTTTTTTTTTATTAATTATATTTATATTAAATAATTATAATTAATTAACAAATTATTTTTTAATTAATTACTTAAAATTAATTATAATTAATTAAATTTTATTAAAATTAATTAAAATTCATTAGTTATAATTAATTATAACTAATTAAAATTAATTAATTTTAATATATTATAATTAATTAAAAATAATTAATTTTATAAATTATAATTAATTAAAATTAATACTAATTAAAAAATTATAATTAATTTAAATTAATTATAATAATTTAATTAAAATTAATTAATAATTAATTACAATAATTATAATTAATTAAAAAAAATAATTAGAATTAATTAGAATTATTTAAAATAATTATAATTAAATATTTATAATAAATTTTTTATTATTATTATTATTATTTTTTTTTTTAATCCCTCTGTCCAACGGATTTGCGGGATTCAGCCGGAGTAACGCGCGTCAAGGGAGAAAGTTACCTTCACTGTCTGCGTGCTCCCGTGCTTGCGTCCGTCAAAATGTCGTATCTTCCGATCCGACTACACAGCAGCGAGCTCCTCCTGTTGCTTCCGATCAAACAGATAGGGAAGAGGTCGGAGGAGCAAAGTCGTTCAGCCACGGGTGAGCCGAAGAAGCAGCGAAAGGAAGAAAGTTATCTTCACAGCCGACGAGCGCCTGTTCTTGCTTCCGATCAAAATGTTGGGACTTCCGGTCCGGCCAGAAGGGAAAGTCGTCGAAGGTAGTGAGGTCGAACAGCACCGAAGGCGTCGGAGAGGCGAAGTCGTTCGGCCACGGAGGAGATGAAGACGCGACGAGAGGGAGAAAGTTTCATTCACAGTCGGTGAGCTCCGGTGTCGCCTCCGATCGAACGAGAAGGAACGTCGTCGAAGGAAGCAACGTCGTCGAAGGAAGCAACGTCGAACAGCCACGGAGGAGAAGGATCGAGCGGGTGAGCAGAGGAATGAGAGAAAAAAAGTCCCTCGAATCCCTTCCCTCCGTTCTTTTAACGTCGAAAGGAAGAGATCGTGGGTGACACGACGTCAGTCATGCGGAGACATACGAAGCACGATGTCGAGGATTCGAACGAGATTTCCGCAGTCGTGCGAGTCGGCGCCGGACAGGTGAGTTAATTAATTTTTTTTGTTTTATACGGCAGCGGGTCAACAATTTCATTAGTAGAATTCATAGGAAAATTAAAGACTAAAAGTTAAGGAAGGAGATAAAGAATCATTATTTGTATTAGTTTTACCTGGTTTGTATTCAATAGGAAAATTAAAGACAAAGTTTATGAAGGTATAATATTGATCAGTAATGGAGGATTTCTGATTGTAGGTCATGAAGACTTTTGTGATCAATGAGTATTATAAATTTAGTGCCTAACAAATATTGACACCATTTACAGACAGCTTTCATAGCAGCATATAATTATTTAATGTAAGTAGATGATTGAAACAAGAGGAACCCAAGTTTTCTACTAAAAAAAGAGATCAGATGATTGTTTTGTAACAAAATGGCACATATATTTGAAGCGTCCATTTCAATAATGAAAGGTTTAGTGAAACCTGGTAGAGTTGAAACCTGAGCAGATGTCATGGCCAGTTTAAGATTATTAAAAGTGACGAAGACAAGAGAGTCCCATTTGAAGGCATCCTTCTTATGAAGGTTACTAAAGGAGCTACAATGGAAGCATAATTAGAGACAAAATAACTATAATATCCAATTAACCCTAAAAAAGATTGAAAATGATATAATGATGATGGAACAGGCCAAGTCTGTTTTGATTTTATCTGTGGATTAGCCTTAACATTACCAAATGAGACAATATGAAAAAAATATTCAATGGAGGATTGACAGAATTGATATTTATTTTGTTTGAGAAACAATTGATTTGTAAGTAAGCATTGGAAAACAAGTGATGGTCTATAGTAGAGTTCTATATAAGAATATCTCACAAAATATACTGACAAAATTACAAAGATATGAACGAAATATTTGATTGATGAGAGCTTGAAAAGTAGATGAAGCATTTGCAAGGCTAAAGGGCATAAGTAAAAGTCAAAATGATTGTCCCGAGTACAAAAAGAAGTTTTATGGATGTATTTTGGGTGCATTCTAACTTGATAGTAGCCTGATCACAGATCAAGCTAGGAGAAAAGAGAGGCCCCATGTAATTCCTAAAAGTTCGTCCAGTGTTGGAATACAAAACTTATCCTTAAAAATCAAAGAGTTACGGACACGATAATCAACACAAAAATATCAAATACCATTGTATTTTTTTACTAGAAGAACTGGCTAGAAAAAGGACTATGATTGTGACGAATAATTCCAAATTGAAGCATTTCGGTGACTTCTTGTTCTATAGCATCTATTTGGAACTGCGGATAGCGATAGGGTCGAATGCAAATGAGTTTAGATTGTGATGAAAGATGAATGCAGTGATCGATAACTCAAGGAGGTGGTAAAACTTTGGGAGTTTAAAATAAACTTTTAAATTGCCAAATTAAAGTATAAATAAAGGTAGGTAAAGGCAATGTTTTAAAAATCATATTGGACCGATCGGTTCAACTCGTTGAACCATGAACTGACTACCGACCGGTCCAGGATATAATCAAAACCACTTTAGACATAAATCGGCTTAAATAGCATTGAAACGACAGTTGAATAAGTTAACCACGGAGTCGGAGTCGAATTTCAAAAACTGGTTTGGCTGGTACTTAATTAAATGAAATAATTTAATAAATTTATTATTAAATATTTTACTTAATAAATTAATTTAAATTTTATATATTTTATTTAAACAAGCATCAGTAATGCTTTATAACCTAGACTTAATCACATGGCCCAACAAACCATGTGACTTCTTTACCCATATAAATAAAAAAGATTATATAGACAAAAATAATGCTAAAATATGAATTATCTTATTTATAAAGTGTGATTTTAAACCTCCAACTCATTCTTACTTTGAATATTTGATATGTATGATAAAATGGATCTGTGTTTAAGTTTAAGGTTAGATTGACATATTATTGTGTTAATTTTATTAATTTTTAATAATATTATTATTTACGACATCATTCGGTTCGACCCCAGTCGAACTGTGAATCTCTACTTCTTCCGGTTCGATTTTCACAACCATGGGTAAAGTAGTGGTGATTGATGAAAAATTATCATTGAAGTTACTTTGGGTTGATGTGTTATGATTGTTTAAGGGTTCGGATTAAATGGTGAAGATTTGTATTGAGAGGGAATGCAATAGCAAGGCACAAAAATTGATGAAAATATATAAGAGTTAGTAACATTCCAGATTCGATGCTGATCAGAAAATTACATAGTCAAATCGTGATAATTGTGAAGAACGGGATCTAATGATTCAAGCCATTGCATTCCTAGAACAACCTCAGCCACATGCATAGCAAGCATAATAAATCCAAGAGACTGATAACATTGCATTGAGATGGTGACTTGAGAACATTTTGAATTGCAAATTAATAAATTTTCATTACTAATTGATGAATTGTTAAATATAATGTGGTTCAAGACCGAGTTGATGAACTAGAGTCTTGAATAAAATTATGGATACTACCATTATCGATTAAAATATGAATAGTATGATGATTAAAATATCCAATTAAATTAAAAGAACAAGGACTAAATTGTCTAGCTAAAGCGCTTGAGCTGATTTCCAAGGAAAGTTCAAGTGTATCACAATCAAGAGAAGGGATAGTTAGACTCTTGTTAGACTGGTCCAGCCGGTTCGACAGGACCGGCTTACACAAAACAGGCGGAACTCTCCGCCCTCCTGTAAGCCCAAACGCATGCCGCAAGTTTTCGAGGGCGGTTTTGGAAGGATTTTGAAAGAAGTTTAAGAGGGAAATTGAATGTAGGGATTGTTTAGGGATTTCCATTTGATTTGTATGCATTAAATAGTTTGTTTTCCGAGGGTTAGGGCATCTTGAATTTGACTGAAATTTGAGATCTCTTAAATTTATGTTTTCTTTTGGGCTCTAGCGGTGTCTAGAGATTTTGGAGAGATCGATCCTCCTCTCGAATAGAGGATCAATTGTATCTTGCTGTCTTTCTTCATCCACTAGTAAATTTCAAGTGTTTTTCTTATATTTTCCTACAGTTTTCACAAAACCTGCATTATAGTTGCTATTTTTTCTTAAATCCAATAGTTTTCTGGATTTATATTAGTTGTTTCCTATCAAATTGTTATCATAGCAGTTTTTGGGATCTTTGGTGGGTTGTTTTGATGAATTTCAGCGGTTGTTCTTGGGATTTCAAAGAAGAAAGATGCTGTTTTTGAAGGTCAAAGTCCAAATTTTTATTTTTACAAAAAATTTGGGCATCAATGGCGGCCAAGAAAATGGATGCGTTGGAATAACGCCTCGAATTGTAGATTGGACAAATGAAATCTGAAATTTCAGAGCTCCAAACTCAAGTTTCGGATTTAAAATAAGATGTTTAAGCCATCCATGATAAGTTCGATTCGAAATTTTCTATCCTAGAGGAGATCTTCAAGAAAGTGCTCGAGTGTCAAACCAAAATATCACTATCGGAGGTGAGGGAAGGCACTATAGCCATGAAGATGGGAAAAACCCTAAGCCAATCAAGCAAAGGAAAGATCAAGAGGTGGAGACTCGAAAGAGATAAGAGAAAATACCTCTCCTAGAGCCTATTTTGTTGCAAATCTATTTTTTATGGCTTATGTTTTGATGATTGACAAACACTGTTTCTCTTGGAACTTTAAAAGTTTAATTTTTGAAAAGAATTCTCTCTGATACCACTTAAAAGTTCGTTAGGGATGTTAAGCCCTATGAACTTAGTCCCAAGCTAACCAAGAGGGGGGGGTGAATTGGTATTTTAAAAACTAATTTCACAAAGAAAGAAAATTGCATAAACCAAATCACACCACAGAAATAAATGCGGAATTTAAAAGAACACAGAAATTTATAGTGGTTCGGTCGACTCGTCCAGCTTTGCATCCAGGGCTATGCTCTGGCCGATCTTCATTGATTTGTACTGATCGGCCAGGCCGATGTCCATATCGGCCTGGACGATATTGTCGGCAACTTGCAATTAATGAGCTCCTTTGAAGCTCTTCTATTTAAGAGCTCTTGTTCAACGTTTTTAAAGACCTTTGGCTGCTGCCTTGATCTGAGAAGACCTTGAGGAGAGAAAGAGAGAGAGGAGAGAGAGAGGATCTTGTGAGGGGGAGCTTGTGAGGGGATTCACAAGGGTTGCTTCAAGAATCGCTCTGCTTCGTCTTCGTCTAGAGTTTCTCGTCCGTGGAAGGATCGGTAGAGGTAAGGAGTTTACTTTTGGTTTTGGTTCTCTGCCAGCTTCAGGAGGAAGCAAAAGGAGGAAGGTTCTCTGCCTTGCCGGGGTGGCAAAAAGGAGGTTCTTGTGAGGGCTTCTCCGCCTAGCTGTGAGGGCTAAAGGAGAGTCATGTTTTGTAGTGCAATACTTGGAGGGTGCCTCCAAGGAGTGGATGTAGGTCGAGTCGACCGAACCACTATAAATTTCTGTGTTCTTTTTCTTGCTTTCGCACTTTTAAATTCCGCATTTATTTCTGTGGTGTGATTTGGTTTATGCAATTTTTTTTCTTTGTGAAAATAGTTTTTAAAATACCAATTCACCCCCCCCCCCTCTTGGTTAGCTTGGGACTAAGTTCATAGGGCTTAACATCCCTAACGAACTTTCATATTTCTAGGGAGGAACTGGGCAAAGGGTACGAGGAGAGGCATGAGGAAGTAGGGCAAGAACGAAGATGTATTGATTTAGAGAGGAGAGGGGCGAGATTGGAAAGGGAAATAGGTAATTATGATCAAAGGGGGGTTGAATTTGAAAGGAGAATAGTTTGTTATGATCCAAGGGGTGCTAAATTTGAGAGGAGGTGGGACTTTGATGAAAGTCTGGGGTATGAACGTAAAAGGGATGATTGGGATACTTGGGGGGGGGGGCACCCCTTGGGGAATGGGAAATTATGGAGAGAACAGAGAGAACAGAGGGAACAGAGACGATCTGAGGGTGAGAAAATTGAAGATGTCAATCTTTAAGGGGGAGGATGCGCATGGGTGGATCTACAAGTTTGAAAGATATTTCATCATCAATGGGTTGATGGAGGAGGAGAACTGACTGCGGCAGGCCTATGTTTGGAAAGGAAAGCTTTGGCTTGATACCAATGCAGGGACATGCGACGACCCATGCGGAAATGGAGGGATTTCAAAGATTGTTTGATAGAACGTTTTCGAACCGGCATGGGAGAAGATTTCTAAGAGCAGTTCTTCACCTTGACGTAGGATGGTTCAATGATAGAGTACGTTTAACTACCTTGCTAGCCGATTGGACCACCTTTATGAGATAGTGCTAGAGGGGAACTTTACGAAGGGATTGACACCAAAGATCCGGACAGCTATTAGAGTTATGAGGCCTCATTACTTGGGAAAGGCTATGGACCTAGCTCAATTGATAGAAGATCAGAGGCGCCTGGAGAGAGAGAGATAGGAGGCAACAATTCAGGAGGCCCATATAGGATGACCACCACCTTATTGAAATCCAAGAAGCCAACATCGAATACGCTTTGGGGGACTTCGATGGAAAAGACTGCAGGAGGAAGACCTGGAGACAACTTCAAGAAGCTCACAGAGACAGAATTACAGAAGAAGAGGACGAAGAGGTTTGTTTCAGATGTGACGAGAGGTATACGCCAAGACACAGGTGTAAGGACCGAACTCTTCAGGTTCTTACCGTTTGTGATGAAGAAGGACTAAAGGAGGTTATTGTTTTTCCACCTTGCGGACAAGGTGAATCTTTGGGAGGGGAGTATTGTTAGATCGGTCCAGCCGGTCCGATAGGTCCAGCTTACACAAAACAGGCGGAACTCTTCGCCCTCCTGTAAGCTCAAACGCATGTCGCAAGTTCTAGGGGGCTATTTTGGAAGGATTTTGAAGGGAGTTTATGAGGGAAATTGAATGTAGGGATTGTTTATGGATTTCATTTTGAATTGTATGCATTAAATAGTTTGTTTTTATAGGGTTAGGGCATCTTGAATTTGGCTGAAATTTGAGATCTCTGTTGACCTCCATGTAAAGACCAAAAAAAAAATAGAAATCCCTTGTACATACCTCTGCTCCGTCGAGACGCCCAAATCTCCGCAAATTCTGCAGAAATCCCGTTGAGGCACTTCTAATCCCGCAAATCCTGCGATAGCACTGAGCATTCGGCGCCGTTCCGCGATTTTTGCTCAAAACCAGCGACTCGCCTCGATCGAACGACCCCAGACGTCGTTAAATACCGACCCAGAACCCCTCTTCTCCCATTCGCTGCTCGTTCCACTCTCCACGCCACTTCTCCCTCCTTCCACGACACTTCCACTGCTCGGTTCTCCCCCACTCGATCGCAGAAGCTCCCCAACCCGTCGCCTGCTCTGGTCGATCCCATCTCCACAGCCGACCACCTCTGCGCTGAGCCCGCCTCTTCCCGTCGGCTTAATCCCGATCCTCTTCCAATCCAGAGAGAGAGAGAGAGAGAGAGAGAGAGAGAGAGAGAGGAGAGAGCACCTACCTAACCTTGCCCTAGCTCCGGCTCCGCCTCCCTCCGACGTCGTTTCTCCCTGTTCGGATCGGAAGTTCTGCCATTTTGATTGGAAGTAAAGACGGGAGCTCTCTGTGAAGGTAACTCTCTCCCTTCCTTGCGCTTCTTCGGCTTGACCCCGTGAAACTAGAGAAGAAGGGGGAGGGAGGATTTTTATTAAAATTATAAATTAATTAAGAATAATATTAATTATATTTAATTTAATTTAGTTATAATTAATTATCTTAATATTAATTAATTATTATTAACTATATTTAAATATAATTAATTATTTATATTTAATTACTTTAATTATAATTAATTAATAAATAATTATAATCATTTATAATTAATTTAGTTTAATTATGAATGATTATTATTTTTTTTTATTAATTAATTGTTAATTATTTAATTAAATATAATTAGTTAAATTAATTATATTAAATATTTTTAATCATGATTAAATAATATTGATTATAATCAGTTATAATTAAGTTTA
Source organism: Dendrobium huoshanense (assembly GCA_016618105.1). Lineage (NCBI taxonomy): Eukaryota > Viridiplantae > Streptophyta > Magnoliopsida > Asparagales > Orchidaceae > Dendrobium > Dendrobium huoshanense. The sequence goes on from CM028342.1 coordinate 44,664,229, forward strand.
ATTATAATTAATATTTTTTTAATTAATTTCTAAAAATATATATATAATATGTGATCTCTCTCTCCCTCGATCCACGAGTCAACACCGTCAAAGCCCGCGAAGGTACGGATCTTCTAAACTCAGATTCTCGCGTCGTTGTTTGCAGCAGACCGAAAAAACTCCTATACACGCCTTTATTGCGCGTGGTGGGATGGGACGCCGGTCCGATGCTTACGACGAAGCAAGCAATCGCCTAAACTCTACTTCGGCGTTCGTGGCGCACCGGAAAACCGCCTATACATGTCTTTATTGCACATGGTGGGAAGGGACCCCGGTGCGGCACCTACGGCGAGGCGGGGTCACTCATAAGTACCCCCGAGCGGGGGGAAAGCAAACTGCGCATTCTTAAACGAGCCACCGATAAAGCCCGCGAAGGTACGAACTCTCTAAACTCAGATTTCTCGCATCGTTGTTTGCAGCAGACCGGAAAAACTCCTATACACGCCTTTATTGCGCGTGGTGGGATGGGACGCCGGTCTGATGCTTACGACGAAGCGAGCAATCGCCTAAACTCTACTTCGACGTTCGTGGCGCACCGGAAAACCGCCTATACATGTCTTTATTGCACATGGTGGGAAGGGACCCCGGTGCGGCACCTACGGCGAGGCGGGGTCACTCATAAGTACCCCCGAGCGGGGGGAAAGCAAATTGTGCAATTTTAAAACAGGTACCGCCAAAGACCCCATACACGCCTTTATTGCGCGTGGTGGGATGAACAAAAAATCACGGCCGCGGTGTCCTCGTCAGAGGACACCTACCATACACGCCTTTATTGCGCGTGGTGGGAAAGGCCCAGTTTTCTCGTAGTTTTCCCCTAAAACGGGGGAGACGCCAGGAGGCTGCCGAAATTTCGGGTGAAATCGTACCTGGACTTGATGGAACTCAAAGAACAATGGTGGACTTGTGAACTTGATTCAATATACTTAAATAAACTTGAATCCAAATAAAAAAAAAATGTGCAAATGAGCTTGAACACTTTGGACATGTGCAAGAGAACACGAACTTGACTTGAATCATATGAGGAAGACTTGCAAGCTTGAACATTGACTTCTATGAAATGAACTAGAAGTTGTAACTACAAGGAGCATGAACCCAAAAGAAGTTCAAATTGAATTCTAAGTGAATTTGAATGTGAATGAAACAAATGACAACAGAAGAGCTTGTACCTGAACTCAATCATAAAAATGCAAGTGCTAAATTCTAAATTATTTGATTGAGAACCAATAATCATAAGTGGCAAGAGCCATGAGCTAAACTGTGAAATGTTGAACCTCACTCGTAATGTGCAAATGGGATCATGATTCTCAAATGCATTAACCAATGATGAATGCAACAACATCTTGCAATCAATCACCACTTATTATCAAGCAAGCACAATGGTCTTATGTAAACAAAGGTTGATGACTACAACAAATACAAGCCTCTACGAGATGTTATAGAAGGTTTACTGCACAGCCAGTATGTCAACCACAAATGAAAATACAAAATAACTACATCAAAGTTAAACGCCTGTAGTCAGTTCTAAAAGACTCGTATGCAAAGCAAAGACCATGAACAAAAACATCATGTAAATGCAATTGTCTACAAACGAAGGCAGGAGATTAGTTAGTGCACTATGACCCGTCTACAAAAATCAACAAATAGTGCACGACAGTCTACCTGTACGGAGCAGCGAACAATTCTATTCAGAAGCTGCTACGCCACGCCACCGGATCTGCAACATTCGTACAAGCAGACAGAAGGCGTCTACAATTATTTCAAAGTACCCCTGCACGTGCACTATAAATTGTATACACATAGGTACACTAAAAGGGGTAAAAATAATTATAAAACCCGCATGAGCCCCGGCGAGCGTGTTATTGGTACACACGTGACGTCTAGGGATGCTGCGCGGGTTGACAAGTGAATTCAAGTTCGAACCCGATCCTTCTATACGGATCAATAGGAGTCGACAGGGTTCGAACCATTAAACAAATATACGGTTGTGGCGACCGTCATGTTTGTCTTAATACATTCATATTAGGCCTTTAAGGCCTATAACAATATGAATTCACTAATAAGGGCATAAAGCCTACGAAACCCGATCCTCTGTCGATAGTCCGATAGAGTTGACAAGGTTCAATCCATAAAAAGAAATGACCCCAAACACCCTGATGATGGCCGTGTTGAATGCAGATCTCAACCGGAGGGGTTCCCAAATAATTTCCAATGTCGTTCCAAATATCCAAAAATCCCAGAATACTCTAAAGCTCCATCCAAAATCCCAGAAAAATCCTGAAAATTCTCAAAAAATCCCAAAAATATTTAAAATTGAAATAAATCCATTAACTCGCTTAAAGCAAAATTCATCCGCCCTCCGCAACAGTTTGTCGAGGTGGACAAATTAAAATCAACTTCAGCTCACAAAGAGCGAAATGCCTAGTCGAAAATATCACTAGGATCCATTCTCAAACAATCTCTTGCCAATAAGGACGTGGTACGTGTCCTCTAACCGGCAGTTTCGCCGCCAAATGGCACTGCAGGTAAACGGTTATGACCCGGGGCCCTCTGAACCGAGTGGTTTTGCCGTCAAATGGCACCACAGATAGCGGTTATGGCCAGAGCCAATACGCTCCTTAATGGCGTTAAATCCTTGAGATATGAATCAATAGGGTATGATTGATAGGGCACAAAGCCCTCTGTTAGCTAAGGTGGAATCAAATTTGTCCCCTTAGACAAACATTCAACCCCGGTCTACAAGGTCCCCTTGAACGAAGCAACCCATGGCTGCCGACAAGGATCCTTCTGTCAGGTTGGGTCGACTACCTCCTCTGACTAAGTAGACCAGGGACCACGATGGCCCGGGATGACGGAACCATGGGATCTTGATCGGGTCCATCATCCATTCCCCCACCATCCGCTTTAAGTTCCAGATGGTGAAAATTCCAGTTTTAAATATCAAATTTCTCAAATCTCTCAACCCAAATTCCAAATATATGAATCTTCAAATTCTCAATTTCCAAATCAAATTTCTACCAATACCTAAATCCATTGCTGCTACTATATGCCAGATAACACGTATCTCTATACGTATCTGATCGACGACTAGCCTTAATCGAAAGTTCTCTCTCGTGATCGGGAGGGGTAATTAACTATAGGGGCTTGCGCCTATAGGAAACCAGAACTCAGATCATAAAGTCCTCACAAAATGAGGGCGAAATCTCTGGGTAGTGTCTTATCTACAAACTCATCTGCCTTCCAAAATTTACCCCGGAACTTAGTTCGTTAAAACTCCCTCGCCGAATAAAGAAAAGCGAGCGGAGGCCGGGGCCGAATTTTCGGAGCCCACAATCTCTTAGATTTAGGTTTTCTTTTGGCCTCTAGTGGCGTCTAGAGATTTGGGAGAGATCGATCATCCTCTCGAATAGAGGATCAATTGTATCTTGTTGTCTTTCTTCATCCACTAGTGAATTTCAAGTGTTTTTTCTCATATTTTTATGTAGTTTTCGCAAAACCTGCACTATAGTTGCTGTTTGTTTTCTCTGAAATCCAACATTTTTCTAGATTTACAGTGGTTGTTTCCTATCAACTCTCTGAAGAGTCATCATTATCCGTACCAAGAAATAAAATTTAATGGGCAATGGTTTTGGGGCCAAAATTTACCATCACAGTTAAAACAAAGGTCTTTTTCACAACAAAATTGACTTTCAGCTAGGGAAAGTTTACAAATTGGTGGTGAAAAATGCTTGGTAGAAGAAATACTTGATCGAATGGTTGGCTAACAGCAGTAGGTTGGCCTAAGGTAGTGGAAGATGGTTTGTTGGTGGAAAAATTAGAGTTTGATTTACGCCAATGTGAGGATGGAAGGGAAAAAAAACCTTGAAATTTTGACTCATGTCGACAAGCTATTCTATGGAGTCCAAAAGAGTGCAGGGTTGGCAAGCAATAGTTCTCATGTAATTTTTTACTTAAGACCCTAAATAAAATAGCTAATTATAGTTGATTCAGTAAATTTGGGAAGATTTTCAAATGATGCTTGGTAGTCAAGAACAGAAGAAGTTTGGTTTGACTTAGACTGACGTGCAAGTATTCGTAAGAAGAAATGCCAAAACGTTGTTGTAATGAGAGCATAAATTCGAACCAAGAAGGAATTTGGCCTTTCTTACAAATCCATTAGTACCATGTGATCTCAGCCTTCAATGTGTAATGAAGCAATTCAAATCTGATGTCAATTTGGTGTATTATGAAAATAGAAATAATCGTGGTTTTTAAGATCCAAGTATCGACATCTGATCCATTAGAGAAAGGAAGTTTGATTTTCATGTTTTCAAGGAAAGAATAAACCTAAAAAAGGCTAGAGGCGATTGTTGGGACGGCAAACGAGCGGCTGAACCAAGATTTTTGGCGGATGGTTGAGGGCCTTTAAGTAGATAGATGGGCAATCCATACAAAGGCTGTCAAGGCGCTTGTCTACAGAATCCAGGAAGACTTGAAATTGCTATCAAGTTGTGCCGATTGAAGCAAATTGAACATCTGCTTGATGAAGTCATTTCTGGATTTCTGAAAATTGTGATTCTTGATGAGATTGCAGGGAGCGTAATGCGTCAGCCAAAGCGGGATTCGTCATGGTGGACAGATGATGGAAATTGGAAAGATGCAATTCTTGGGAATGAAAAATTGGTACCTGGAAAAAAGAAAGAAAAAGAACCAGTAGAAATATCCATTTGGAAATGTAAAACTAGTAAGAGAACAAAGAAATGGAAAACCTGATGTAGTCTTGGAAAAAAAAATATCAAAAATTGCAAAGAGGTGGAGGGCCTGCTGATGGCAAGAATCCGTAGGTTTTGAAAACTGCAGCTGGAGTTGTTGGAATGTTCTTGATTGCAAAAACTGCAGGTCTTGAAAAACTGCAGCTGTTTGATCTTGAAAACTGCAAATCTTGGAATATTAAAACTGCAGTTCTTGAGGAAAACAACGCCAGAAGCAAAGTGGAAGAAGACAGAGTATTGCTGAAGATTCAATGTAAAGCAGTTCAGTTGGCATGGTGGAATGAATAGTGTGCTGATGATGCAAGAAAAATAAGAAACCCGAGGAAGGGAATCTGGCCCAATGGTAGAGGAAGCCGGGAGGGAAAAAAATGAACGGCTGCAAACAAGGCAGAACACACGACTGCTGGAAGGCTGGCGGGGAAGATCTTGCGGACATCTGGGTTCTGTTGCAGCTTACTGGCAGTCAGCTGAGAGGAGTGGTGGGCAACTGAGGAAAGTACAGATGAGAGCACCAATTTGATGTGCTTCTTGATGGCTCAAGGAAGGGACGAACACCTTTCTGAGTATGTGTAAACTCAAACAAGTCAAGAGAGGGGAAGAACAAAATTGAAATTTGATTCCCTAAAAAATAATTACAGCAGATTTTAGAACTATTTATAGACTTTTCCTAGCTAAACCAAACTAGTTGGTTCATTTATTGAGCCGATTGGTCCAAAACTACATACAAATATAGAAAAGAATTATTTATTAATATATAGGCTTGCTTAAAAAGAACCATGTGGTTTAAATAATGTTGAATCGGCCCTACGGAAATTTGGAACTTGGTGCCTATCCTTGAGGCGTTGTATTTGGCTTTCTTCCTCTTTGATGGTAAACCTTCATGTGCATATCGTTGTCTTTAAATTGTTCTTCCAGGCGTTTAGTACAATGATTACGTTGTTCCTGCACAGTGCTTGTATCCAGTTGAACATGTAGTTGCTTAACAAAGTACCTCCCATAAGGTGAAATATAGCTAAGATAAAAAAAAAAAAAAAAAGTTAAATTCCTTTCTTGTGTTTCCACCAACGATTAAAAAGGCGGAAGAGGCGTACGCACTGAGACGCGACTCAAGGCGAGGCGAAGCATTTGCGCGTTGAGGCTTACGCCTCATTGGATTCGGCGGAGCGTGCGCTTATTTCGCACAGGGCGTAGGCTTCGATTCGTAACGCCTCGAAGCGAAACGAGGCACCGCTTCGATTTGTCAGTATATAGACCGAGCGGTGAGAGTCGTATAAGAGTCGAGTATTAGGGTAACATACCTGCTTCTGCTTCGGGTGAGAACTGAAAGGCGAACTCCGTCGACTTCGACGACCACAGTTCGGTCGAGTTCGTACATAACTGGAGGCGATCGAAGGTAATGAATTATTTCTTCTCTTTCTTCCCGTAATCTTCCGGTCATTTGCTTCATCTCTCGCTTCTTCTTCTCCAGCTTCCTGTAATCGAAGGTTCTTTTTTCACGGCTAGGTAACGATTTTTCTTCCCGTTATTTGCTTCATATTTCGCTTCATCAGATTGTACATGCTCGGTACCGCTCAGTACACGCTCGGTATCGAGGAGTATATGCTCGGTACTGAGCGGTACATGCTCGGTACTGAGCAGTACATGCTCGGTACACACTCGGTACTGAGCAGTACATGCTCGGTACACGCTCAGTACATGCTCGGTACCGAGTAGTACATGCTCGGTACACGCTCGGTACTGAGTAGTACATGCTCGGTACACGCTCGGTACTGAGCGGTACATGAGTACACGCTCGGTATATGCTCGGTACCGAGTAGTACATGCTCGGTACACGCTCGGTACTGAGCGGTACATGCTCGGTACACGCTCGGTATTGAGCAGAAATTCAAAATTACTCTTATAATATAATTTTGTTCCGGGGGCGCTGCCCCCGGAAACCCCCGCAGGGGCGCTGCCCCTTGACCGCGCGACCTGCCCGGTCAGGTCGAACCCCGCCAGGGGGCAGCGCCCCCTTGGACCCCCGGCAGACTGGTATATTTTTGTATTCATGTTGTTTTATTATTGGTATTTGGTAGTACAAATAATTGTTAAAATTTATCCTATTGTTAGCATGACTAGTGGCACAAGAAGGAAAGATCCTGCATGGAAATATGGAACTCAAGTTGAAGTGTCGGGCGAAGGTGCAAAGAAGGGATATGTTTACATGAAATGTAATTTCTGAGAGAAGCGCATAACTGGTGGCGTCAAGAGATTGAAGGATCATCTAGCTTGCACTCATGTCAATGTGGGACCATGTGCAAAAGTTCCTGATGAGGTAAAGAAGGAATGTATAAATTATTTAAAGAAGTTTGCCACCACAAAGGAGGTCACACAAAGAAATATGGAAGAGATGATAGGAAACTCTTCTTACTATGGATCACAGCATGAAGGTTCCAGTACTGGAAGCCATCTAGTTTCTTCTGACCGAGGCAGTCGAGGGCCCATGGATAGATTTATGTTAAATATTGATAACGACGAAAACATAAATACTCAGGATATTCAGCCTCCTACAGCTACAAAAGAACTCAGGAATAGAGTTTGTTTGGATATCGCCCGATTCATCTATGAAAATGGGATTCCATTTAATGTTGTTAGGAGTCCGTCGTGGATCAATATGTTACGATCTGTTGGAAGCTATGGAAGAGGATTACAACTTCCAAGCATGTATGAGCTGAGAACTTGGATGCTGAATGAGGAGGTCAAGACAACTTCAAAAATGGTGGATGATGTTAAGAAGACTTGGATTGAGACAGGGGTGACAATAATGTCAGATGGTTGGTCAGATATTCGACATAGAAGTATTATTAATTTTTTGGTCAACAATCCATATGGAACAGTTTTACTCAAATCAGTAGATGCTTCAAGCTTTGTAAAGGATGCACAATTATTGTTTGAAATGTTGGATGAAGTTGTGGAGGAAGTGGGAGATGCTTTAGTAGTACAGGTTGTTACTGATAATGCAAGTGCATACAAAGATTGCTATGAGAGACGATTCAACATTGCAGAGATTCAAGGAGTTAAGACAACCTTTGGAAGCAATGTTTGCTTCTGAAGAGTGGGATAAAAGTTCATGGGCCAAAAAACAAGAAGGAAAGCAAGTTAAAAAGATTGTTATGAGAGACGATTCATTTTGGCGCAGTACAAATTATGCTTTGAAGACAACAGGACCATTAGTAAAGGTGCTTAGAATGGTTGATGGTGAGAGGGCCCCGGCTATGGGATTTATTTATGAAGCAATGAATAGGGCTAAAGAAGATATTGCAAAAGAATTGGGAGGTCAAGAAAGTGCCTACAAAGAAATATGGGATATTATAGATGAAAAGTGGGATCGACAATTACACCAACACTTACATGCTGCTGCGTACTATTTAAATCCCCAATTTCATTATGATAAGGATTTTCATGTTGACAAAGAGGTGAAAACTGGTTTGTATGCATGTATGGACAAACTCATTTCTGAAGAAAACTACCTTAAAGTAAATGATCAACTTGAGGATTTTCATTTGAAGAAGGGAATGTTTGGATTTAGAGCAGCACAAACATGCTACAAAACACGATCTCCTGGTATGTTTATAGTTTGAGTATTTATAATTTTTATGTTAATATTTATGTTCTGTCTTCTACTTCAACCAATATTCATAAAATATTATGTTTGTCTTCATGTAGAACGTTGGTGGTCTCAGTTTGGAGATGATGTTCCTGAATTAAAAGCTTTTGCAGTTAAAATTCTTAGCCTAACGTGTTCGGCTTCTGCTTGCGAGCGTAATTGGAGCATTTTCAATCAAATTCATACAAAGAGGAGAAATCGATTGGCGGCAGATCGAATGAACAAACTAGTTTATGTTATGTTTAACAAAAAATTAAAAGATAGATTTCTCAAATTGCAGAATCAAGGAAATATTGAGAATGAAATTGATCCTTTGCTTGTTGATGAGTTACAATCTGATGATGAATGGGTTACTCCTAAGAATGTTAATGTTTCTGAAGTTGAAGTAGAAGGAGAAACTCATGTCAATGAAGAAGATAATGAAGCAACTGCCCAAGTATATAAAAGGAAAAAACAAAGTGAGATTGAAGCTTCAAAAAAATTCAAATGTATTCTTAAATATAATGAATTGTTTTGTATGTTACTATTATTTCATTTTATAGCTAATGAAATATTAACTGATTTAGGAGATAAAGGAAAAAATATTATAGATGAAGAAGAGTTTGAGGATGACTTTGACATTAATTATGAAGATTCTTCTGAAGACAATCAAAGTGATGACGAGCCTGCTTTGGGTCTTGATCCTAAGGGGATGTTTTATTTTTAAGTAAGTTTATTTTAAATCTTGTATTCCAGTAATATTATCTTAAAACAAATCTTCAAATTCATAGTTGACATAATATTTTGTTATTTTTTGTCATTATTTATAATTTTAAATTAATTTATTTTAATCGTTTTGAGGCTTACGCCTCGATCCGCCTCGAGGCTTACGCCTCGCCTCGTTTAGAAAAAACGCCTCGATTCCCGATTTCGCCTTTTAAAACCTTGGTTTCCACCACCTGCATCAGTCACTTGGGATCAAAATATGTACCAAATCAAGAAATATAACTTCCATTTTGCATTGACTCTCAATCTGGTGTGGTGCTGAGATTTTCTAGGAAAAATGATAAAAGTTGTTTAAAATGATATAAAGTGTTGATTTGAATTTTGATGGAGCTAGGAGGGTTAATTTGGCCTTAGATTCAACCTAAGTCAAATCTATCAGAACTGATCAGTTGTGAGAAAATAATTTCAAAACTTAAAATATTGAATTACTTGGAGATAAAAGATGACATCTTCAAAAAGACTTCTGCCCAGTTTTTATAAAATTTGAAATTTTCTAGATATTTTTTTGGGAATTTTAAGTGACTAGATAGTAGGAAAATAATAAAACAGAAATTATAGGATTGGATTTTTAGATTTTGGGCCAACACATAATAGTGAAACTAAATGGGGAAAGAATAGAAAAATTGGTCTATGAAGTGCTTAGATCAATCCCTACTATTTGCACAAGATTTGGGATTGGTTTGATCCATCAAATGATTAAGAGAACCCAGCTAGGTCAGGAACTCCATCCCCCTTGGCCGACAACTTATGGTAGGGATTAGAGGGGAAAAAGGGTTGGAAAAATTAGGAAAATTTCATAATCACAACATCAAACATCATTGTGGGCTCCGAAAATTCGGCCCCGGCCTCCCCGCCGCGTTTTTTTTTTTATTTCGACGAGGGAGTTTTAATGAATAAGTTCCGGGGTAAATTTTGGAAGGCAGATGGGTTTGTAGATAAGACACTACCCAGAGATTTCGCCCTCATTTTGTGAGGACTTTATGATCTGAGTTCTGGTTTCCTATAGGCGCAAGCCCCTATAGTTAATTACCCCTCCCGATCACGAGAGAGAACTTTCGATTAAGGCTAGTCGTCGATCAGATACGTAGAAAATACGTGTTATCTGGCATATAGTAGCAGCAATGGGTATGGAATTTTGGAAATTGGGTTTGGATTTGGGTATTTGGAAAGGTTTGAAAAGTTTGATATTTAAAATATGAAATTTTACCACCTAGCACTTAAAGCGGATGGTGGGGGAATGGATGATAGACCCGATCAAGATCCCATGGTTCCGTCGTCCCGGGCCATCGTGGTCCCTGGTCTACTTAGTTAGAGCAGGTAGTCGACCCAACCAGACAGAAGGATCCTTGTCGGCAGCCATGGGTTGCTTCGTCCAAGGGGACCTTGTAGACCTAGGATGGATATTTGCCTAAGGGGACAAATTTGAATCCACCTTAGCTAACAAAGAGCTTTGTGCTCTATCAATCATATCCTATTGATTCATATCTCAAGGATTTAACGTCATTAAGGAGCGTATTGGCTCTGGCCATAACCGCTATCTGTGGTGCCATTTAGCGGCAAAGCCACTCGGTTCAGAGGGCCCCGGGTCATAACCGTTTACCTGCAGTGTCATTTGGCGGCGAAACTGCCGGTTAGAAGACACGGATCACGTCCTTACTGGTAATAGATTGTTTGAGAATGAATCATGGTGATATTTTCGACTAGGCATTTGGCTCTTTGTGAGCTGAAGTAAACTTTAATTTGTCCGCCCTGACAAACTGTTGCGGAGGGTGGATGGATTTTGCTTTAAGTGCGTTGATGGATTTATTTCATTTTTAAATATTTTTGGGATTTTGGAATTTTTTTGGAATGGCATTGGAAATTATTTGGGATCCCCTCCGGTTGAGATATGCATTCAACACGGCCATCATCGGGGTGTTCGGGGTCAATTCTCTTTATGGATTGAACCTTGTCAACTCTATCAGACTGTAGAAGGAGACATGGACGGGGCCTTGCAGTGGGTCGGAGATGAGAGGGGAGGTCCGACTGGGATTTCGGAAGAAGAGGGGAGAGCAGCGTGAGGGAGAAGTGACTGGAGCTCGATCGCGTGTGTAGGCGACGGGATTTGGTCGGAGCAGTGACGGGGAGGTCGTCCGAGCGGGAGAGGAGCTTGTGGAGCTTTGCGATCGAGTGGGGACGTGTGCGAGCGAGAGGCAGTGGAGGTTCGGTATTTAACGACATCTGCGGTCGTTCAATCGAGGTGAGCCGCAGGATATCCGGGAAGAGACGCGATCGCAGCGGGATATCTGGACTGGTTTGGTGCCGTCTACAGAGGATAGTCTTGTAGCTAGTGGCGGGATTTCTGCAGGGTATCGCGAATCCGACGGTCTACAGGTATTTTGATTTGATTTTTTTTTTGTTCCTGCTGGGTTAATGCTTAGAGGTCAACAATCACATAAGTATTCTACATAAATTTTATAGAAATTTAAGTAAAGATGCTCACACAAAGATGAGGAATAAAACTCACCAAAGTCAAGTGCAAGTAATGCATGATCACCAAACCATGCTTTAGGATCAAGCCACCAAGCATTCTCCCTTAGATCAAGTCACCAAACCTTCTCTTTCAATTTCAAAATTTTCTTCACACAACAATCTCCATTTTTTGATCACAAATGGAGTCCTAAATATGACAGACAATGAAATTCAAACAAGAGAATTTAGGGGAAAGAGGGATCGGCAACCCAACGTGGTAACAGCCATAACTACTCCCTCCATTTCTCCCAAGTCGTTCACTCCATGTTGAACAAGTCAACATATGACACTCCACACTCACTTGGACGGCCATTACACTAACACTCACACATGGTCACAAGAGTACATTCAATTCCACACTAGTGCACTCTAAAGTACAACAAAATTATAATGTACATGTCCAAGTAAGAGAAAACAACATGAAATTTTTTTAATTATTCTTCATCTGGCTCCGGATAATAGGTTCTTTTCTTTTCAATATAGATCATGATCTACATCCTGGTAGCTATTCCAATTCTTGATGTTTAAGTACTGCAACCCAATCATAAGCGATAAGCCCATGAGTTAATCCCTTAACTCATTAAGTAGCTAGGTGAAACTAGCTCAATCATACCAATCCATCTTACAAAAATGTATGCATGGTCTCCTCAGATTCTCAACACAAGATTTTAATCCATATGTATGGTCAAATGAAACCACGTGTGTGGTTTCCTAAAATTCTATTCCTGAGACTTCATATCATATGCATGGTCGAAATAGAGAGAAACTAAAGCATTGATCATGTGAATCATGTCCTTTAGGCCATGTACAAGCTTTGTATGAAGAAAATTTGTATTATTAATAAGTTAAATAAGAGAATTAACTCAAAACATATTTGAAGCACAAATAAAAAGCCACAAACCTCTGTCTTAAATGAGGCAGGCACCTCTAGAAAGTGTGATGTTAATTTTTATTCTATCTGATTATAGAGCTTTCCAAAGAAGTGCGGCTATCCAAAATAGCACTATTTAATGGACATTCAAGGGAATTCCGGTATGAATAATCTCACTTTTGCATGTGAAGTTTGTATATTTCAAACTTGACTTCAAGCATATGTTACAAACTATTATCGAAGTGGTGTAAGACTATTAGCAAGAATGCTCCCATTTGAGGTTTGAAGGAAAAATTCAATGAAAAGAAAGCAGACTTTTGTAAGAATTTAAAGGATAAAAATATATGCTTTAGCTTCCAAAATTATTAATTAGATCTTGGCCAAGAATTGGCAAACTACTATGATCTATAAAGATTCTAAATCAAAATCCAATCCCAACAAGAATAGAAGCAAGTTTCTAACTACATCGCCTTGTAGGCTCTATAGTCCACATATTCATGCACCCGCCAAAATGTCTACTCTCTTCTCTTGTTCCAATTTTATTTGGAGTAATCAATCGTCTCCCATCAATCTTTAACCACTATCTTTGCTCAATTGGTGCCAGCCCCCTCAACGTCTCTCTCTCCCTATCTCGCTATCCATTCCACCCTCCTTTTTCCACTCCGAATAGACATGACTAGTCTTCCCCAAAACAAAACAAAAAATCATTACAATAAAAGAGAACGTATATAGGGTTAGAGACATAGACCATGGAAGGGAAACATTACATGCCAAAGAGTAGTGTGGATATGAAGCACACCCAAAACCTCTTTTTCTATCATCCATCCTTCAAACTATAACAAAATGATGCGTCAGCTCATCAATCAATCAGACTATCAAAAAAAAGGAGTCTGATCAGATTTGTAGCTTCTCTAAATTCACAAAACAATAATAAATATTGTGACACTATCTGTTAGTTACGAGCAAGCCCTTAAACAAGGAGTTGGAATTGTGTAGCACCTTTCTGATTTGTTTAACTAAGGATTTGTGCATGCTTGGCTGTATGCATGTGGACAGGTTTAGCACACCCAAAGCAACTGAGAATATCTTGAAAAAGGTCTGGAGTCTTGTTTAAAATAAAGCCGTGCACATAACGTTAGCACAACACAGTGGTTAGATGTACATATGTATGTACGTATGCACCTAACCAAGATCTAGATGTTGACGGCTTCTTAGTCATCCACAACATATAACTACCAATTTAGCATTATTTGAAAATGTTCCTCTACCAATTTGTAAAATGGCAAGAAATAGCAAAACATGGCTTGGGATTGGGCAGATGGGTGATAAGCTGAGTTTCAGTATTCCTCTATATATATTAGATGTCAACACATTCATAGATAAGCGACATCACAACATACATGGATATGATGCCTTCCTCATCATCCCAAAGCATTCATGCAAAAACCCTTCAGCTTGGTTAACTTTGGCTATAAAGATAACTAGAGTTTTCCTAGGAAGGTTGTTTACGTTTTATTTCCTTGTAACAACAGCCAGTATAAAAACTGGTAAGCTATAAGGCTCATAAAGTTATGCAATTTCAATAAGAAATTAAATGCAAGAATATAATGAATAACATAATTGAATCAACTCAAAAACATTTGCAAAACAATATAAAAATCATATTTAGGATTATTCTTTCATTCATTTGAAGTCTGTACAGAATATCATAATTAATCTTCTAAGGATTTGGTTATCATTTTCATATAGTTAACTTTAATATTATTGTTCAATGGAGCCAAGAAAAATCTAGCATTATCGTCATTGAACTACATAGAGGTCTATTTTGCCTCTTTAAGGGTCTCTTTTTCCCCACCTGCTATACAGTTATCATATTTAGGGTCTCATTTTCCCCACATGCTATATAATTATCATATCATTTCATAACCAACCTTTCCTAATTTAATATTCAGTATGCATCAAATATTTATATTCATACTTGTTTTGTATGGTTGCATACTTTCATAACAATATATCTATTATATATCGTTTGTATAAAAAGAATATGCATGCAATATGTAAAGAATTAGATTTTTTTTTCAAAATATTATCAACTAGAAAAACTTTTAAATAAACATACTAAATCTTATTTGAAATTCCAATGATTCAAATATACAAGTGGGTATTCATAAATGAAAACTTGGATGTATACTCATTTCAATACATTGAATAAACTTAATATCCCTCTTTCCTTCAAGGAATTCAAAATCAAATCCCCATGCTTATAGATGAAAGTAATTGCATTTTTAATTAGAATTGCATTACTTACAACCTTGACAAGGTGTCTCTTCAAATCCGACACCTCGTACTCTTTTCCTTTTGTAAGTTACCTACATAATTCATTTCCAAATTTCTACAACTTCCATAAATTATACTTCTAATAGTTTGCAATAAATAATTTATCTCATAACCAAATTCTCTTCTTCTCAAATAACAGACAATTCGCATACAATTAATAACATTTTCTTTAGAAATTTATACCCACCTTTTTAAAAAAACAACCACTTTAAACAACCAATTTGCTTTTCTTGATTTCTTCTTTTTTTTAATTTTCTTTTGTTTCTTACTCCGCCTAAGTTTTCCAAAACCTTCACAGCCACTGATCCTTCACAGGAATTTCTCTCATATGGCTACAACACTCACACCCGACCACTGCTCACTAAACCAATCTCCTTCCTGCACTGATCAATTCTCTTGCATTAGATTCCAGACCTTGCCCATTTTGCTCTTTGCTTCTCATAGCTAATTACAACCCTTACATGCTCTAAGCCAGTCTCCTTCTTGCTATGCTGATCTCCTCCTTTCGATATACTCACTGCTTCTTCCTTTCTCCTTTCCACAGCCGAACTCTACACTTATCATGTTCGGTTTGGATATGTGAAACCTGTTGGAAATGGGCCAACCATAACTGCCACCAAACTTCACAGCCAAAGAATGCATCTTTTCAGAAATTAGGAAATTACTTAAGTTACTTTAATATTTTATCTATCACTAGCTAAATTAATTTCTTAACAGTAAATAATAATTTACTTAACAATGATAAAAATTGAAAAGTACTATTATTTAAACTTATTTAAACTTTAAACAAAATATTTTGTTGAAATTTTCATTACCTGAAATTTTGGATATTACATCAGCACCCTGGTTCTCGCCCTTAGATTCACCCTTTTTCACTAGATAATGGGGAGTCATCGCCATCAAACAGTGAGCAACGACTGAAACCCCCAGAAGCTTAAACACATTTAACCAATTCTTACCCAAGAGCCGCAGCATTTGTCACATCCTCCCTCTCTGTCGCATCAAACAGCAGTGTTATACTCATTGAGAACGTACAACCTATGATATTCCCTACAAGGAAACTAGCAGAAAATCAAGACAAGATCAAAGCATCAAGGCAGACAAGCCACTTACTGTAAAAAATTCTTGAAGATATTCTGGTAAGCCATGTGGTGAGGAACCAATAGCAGTTCATTCTTCACCACCGACAACAGCGCCATCTCATCCGTAGTTGACTCCGGAGTGGCCAATTGTTTCCTCAGCAATGGGACAGGAACAGCCGGCTCCCTCCACCCAAAAGAACACAGAACAACAACGAATTTCTTCTTCTAGTCATGCACCTTAATCGCCAGGCCACTCGTCCAACCCACCGTGTGTAAGAACTGAATAAAATAATCTAGGAAGCCTTCTCCATAAACACATGTCTGAACACATTCAATGACCATGGCAAGCCCTGCTCCCGCAACAGAGAAGCAAAGGAAACCACTGCCGCAACCAAATTCGGCATCAGTTGGGTAAAAACTGCGCCATAAAATTTTAGAACTTCCTCCAACTCTACGCATAAAGGTAACCGCATCCCCAGCTTCAGTTGATCGATGAGAACGACCAACTCCCTGTCCATAGTAGAGTTAATTTGCTCTTCTTCAGTCTCCATTCTAATGACAAAATCAGTATGGGAGAAATAGAATGCCTTGAACACATACTCAGCATATTCCTCAATCAATCGAGCCTTAGATAAGTTCTTCTCAAAAAGAAACTTACTCACACACCTATCTAATCCAAACATTTTGATGCTCAAAGACCAAAGATTGGAAGAAACAGAAGAGACAAAGTAGAGATCCGTCATACATGTTCCACCGATTTTACTTATAGTTGAGAACCTAATGCGCAAGATTCCAAGAGTCCTTAAATCAAAGTTAATGCGGGAATATCTCACCCTTCCCTCTCATCATTATGGGATCCAGAGAGCCATGAGCACCCGTTCCCAATAGTCATTGTAGCCTCTCTTGGAATTCGTGGCACGAAAACTTCTCCATTCTATTTGACATAACAATTTTTAATTTCTCAGCAATCGAGAATTTTATTCATATATGAACCGATACATTCGAGCTCGCTGACATATACAACTATAAAAAAGAAATAAATCAGCTGATATGGTGACCACAACGCGCACGCTCCAGCACAAGATCCTTCTCCATACTCGGTGTCAATTCATGCATCAGATCACGGTACACCATGATATATTGAACATCCTAGTAAAAACCTTCATGCTTAGTTTGACTAAGCAATGCTCGCAACTAGGCCTCCATCGAGCCCATGCAGCTCCATATGGTTGCCACCTACTCTTTCAAAGAGGTGATCTCTCTCACGCCAGAACTACTTGCAACAGCAACCTCACCTTCAACAACACCAAGGTCACCTACAACCTTGTTCTTGGCTGAAAACTCCAGAGCCGTCAGCCTTCCAAAAATTTCATCCATCAAAATCTACCCAGGGGAAGGGCAGGATCAATAAATAGAGTATATTAGAAAGAGGCCAATGGCTGCTCAAGAGTCATATCGACAACCCTCTCAGCAGCAATGACAGTCCTCTCAGCAACTATCTCATGCTCATGCATACTCGCCTCCTGACAAATAACTTCATTTGCGCTTTCTCGAGCGCTCCTAGGGAGAAAAGGACAATTCCCTTCAGCCTCCATACCTTCAAATCCTCCGATCACGGCACCCACTACGAGGATAATAGGAGCAATCGCCTTCTCCATCCTCACAACAAGACCAGATGACTGATCATCTACAATGACAATTGGCTCCCCACCATCAACTAACTTTCTCTTCAACAGAGAACCAGCATCACATCGACTGAGACCACGGGCATTCATCCTTCTTCTCCAATATCAAGCCTACTCGGCAAAAAGCCCCATCCGTATTTGCATCTTCCATCCCAAAGAACATATGCGCTTTCTTGTAGGCAGCTCTTCGGAAAGCTAAACAAACGGAAGGATCCAACCCGCTGAAACTAAGCAAGGCTTTCAAATGAAAGTAATGGCATATTTGCATCAAACCCAAAATCGATATTTATAAAGAAACCATAAGGCCGTTCAATCTCCATGCAAACATGAACCTCGAAATTCATAATAGATTCAAGACAATAAATTTGCATTTACTCATGCTCTATTTTCTGATTTTTCATTTATCTAACCTTTTCTACATCTGATGTTCAAAGGATCGCATAAATCGAAGAACTACCATGATTACCTGTTTAGATACTCGTTCATAGGTTTCTTGCAAGTTATAATTGGGTCAAGCAAAGGAGGATATACTCCTCCCTCGGGACAGCTCGTTCGAAGGACTAGCTCGGGAGATGGAAGGAGCATAAAACTGGAGCACGGCAGAATGGGACTAATCACATCCTCTAGGCAATCGTCCTCCTCGTTAGGGAAAGGCAATCTCAGAAGTTCCTCTCTTAGCAAGGCAATCTTTATCCATCTAAGCAGAGCTATGTCTCTCATGCTCAATATGTCAAGGAGACGCCAAGACACTATCCCTCTCAAAAATTTCCCTCTCATATACACCTGGATATTAAACTTAGATGTTGCTCTCCCTTTTTACCTCAACAAGGTGACCCAGATCGCCCTGTTATCTCTCACCGACAATAGTTAGATGACACTCATCCCCTTCGTGTCTGCATTCAATCCTATATGACACACCTTATTTAACCACCAACTAACTTGGCACCAACAAGTTATTACTACATCTCGATGGAACAACTACATATCAGGATATAACTCCTACATTCTTCTCAACCTTATAATAGGGTGGAGGGAGAAGAAGGAAAGGGAGAGAGTAGAGACTCTAAAGAACATATGCCAAAATACAGAGAGGTTAAGAATTGGTAATCTCTAAGGGAGAGAGAGATGTACAAATCATTGTATTATTTTTCTTACATGGCTCAAGCTCTAGTACAAAGCTCATACTTCCACCATTCTTGTATCTGTGGCTTAGATAATAAAATTTTTGTCTAAATCTTTATTCTCTCAAATCTACCTCCTCTCTTCTTTCCTCACGCTCAGATTTTATTGTATTCACCTTACAGCTATCAACCTACAGGTAACATAAAATATGATTAGGCATCATCAACCAAACAAAATGGGATTCAACATAACCTATGCTCCATGTTTATCACTAGCAAAAAAATGTTGCATGTTACAAGTTCAGCAGAAATGGATCAACCAACTTTATACTAATAGTAAAAATAATAAATTTGCAACTAAATAGCTCAAAATCGATGAAGAAAAATTGAAATTGAAGAGATAGATTAGACCCTACATACGATTAACCATGGAAGATAGCGGCTCTCGCCTTTGCACCTCAATGGGTAATAATATATATGGCCTGATCATAGTCACGAGTTTCCCCCACCCGATACATCAGCTCGGATGGGGTTTAGTATATGGTGGAGTTCAGTTTCCCACGGGTGCAAGCCCCCGTGGTTAATTACATCTCAGGCCGGGGTCTGAGAAGATTCTTGATTAAGGATCATACATTATCCTTTCCACAAATGGGATTGGCACAAGGGTTTAAACTAGAAAATCCTACTCAAGAGGAAGAAAGGTCTCAAATGGCTTAGTCAGCATGCGGGGTCCATACCAGCATTCGGAAGGACTAAGGTAGTGAGAAGAAACTGGAGAAAATAAAAGTCAGGCAATCGGTAAATGCGTGAGAGAAAAGATGGAGGTAGTGTCATCCATGCGACACATATAAATAGGATTTATAACCCCTTCAAGGAAATGACCTACTCACTATTTAGGCGTACTAAGAGACCAAATGTAGTAGCCTCGAATCATAAATCTAGGCTGGGTTTAGCGTTCTACGAACAACACTAAGACCCGTGTCCTAATTAATGTAGTGCAAAGCCTGGACTTACCCCGGACTGGATTGGAGAGTTAGCTAACCACTTAATCGCTTTAAAACTATACTATCAAGTCATTTATGAAAGATGGATGGGAGGTACAGTTTTTTGAAGTTAAAGCCGACATCTAGAGGGTTTCCTAATTGGCCTTGTACTTATGTTTGGTAGATGCTCCTAGTTAATGCAACTAAATTTTAATTAGATTTATTTCTAATGCAATGCATGACAGTTGAAATTTCTAAATCAGATATGCATAAGATTTTAAAAATAAGCTTATTATTAAATAATTTTTAGAAGGAGACTAGGCTTCTCCAGGTCCAGCACCTCATCCTCATAGGCCAGATTATCTGGACTCTACCCGCAGGCGGGAAAGTGTCTCAAAACAAGGAGAAGAAGAAATGAAATAATATGCATACGACCCTGAACGATTCCGACAATTTCCTATGTTCGTTAAGTTTCTATGTTATTTAAACTTAAAATTTTAAATATTAATTGCGAGTATAAAAATTGTGTAGTCCTTAAAGAGCCTAACGAAATCCAGGCTAAAATAAAAGCGACATGCAATTCGTCATTAAAATAGGAAAAATAGGCAACCCTAGAGGCAATCAATATCAATCAAACACATCAATATAATCAAACTAATCAAGTAAATGTCCATCGGCCTACTACCATTTAATTACAAATTAGGGTCTACAAAAAAGTAAAGTGGCCGGGCACCACTGCCAACAACCCAAATTTTTAAACCTATGACTGACGCAAATGACTTTGAGTGGGATATTAGGTCTTCATGTCTTCAGCCTTCTTAGACTTCTTCTCCTTGGACTCCTTGGATCTATCCTCCTTGGACTCCTTGGATCTATCGTCCTTGGACTCCTTGGATCTTTCCTCCATGGACTCCTTGGATCTCTCTCTGTCTCACTCACTCTCTCTCTTCTCTCTCTTTCCTACTCTCTCTCTCTCTCTCCTACTTTCTCTCTCATGCTCTCTTTTTCCTGCTCTTTCTCTCATACTTTCTCTCTCTTACTCTCTCTCCTGCTCTCTCTCTCTCTCCTGCTCACTCTCTCTCTCTCTCTCTCTCTCTCTCTCTCTCTCTCTCTCTCTCTCTCTCTCTCTCTCTCTCTCTCTCTCTCTCTCTCTCTCTCTCTCTCTCTCTCTCTCTCTCTCTCTCTCTCTCTCTCTCTCTCTCTATCTCCTGCTCTCTCTCTCGTGCTTTCTCACTCTCTCTCCTTCTTTCTCTTTCCTGCTCTCTCTCTCTCTCTTTCATCAATCTTCCGCATAAAATTAAATAAAAGAAAAGAAAGGGTAATAATACCTCATGTTTGAATCACACATAAATAGGTCCAATTTTTTAAAACCTTCCCGTCAAATGTTTCTATCACGCTTCACTTTAATTATGTAGAAAAGAGCAATTGAGTAATGAGAGACAAAACACTTTTGATTCCTTCATTTCCACCCTATTCTTCTTTTTATACAAAAATCACCCCTCCACATCTGCCACTCCTAATTGACCATCTCCGACAATATAGTGATTTCATATCCTACAGTGATCCCAGCACACCTCACCACCAAAAGCTATCCTCCTCTCCCTTTCCAGCCAACTCCACCTCTCTTATTCTAGTTCTACTTCACAAACATTAACAAAATTTAGCTCAACCTTAACCATAAAAAGAAGCTTAGATTTAGAATCTCCAAAATCTCATCTCCGATTTTGAAATTGAAATAGCTCTTTTGGACTCCATTGTTAAGTTGCAGAGCTCAGCAAGATCATCAAAAATTGAGCTAACCTAAGAACAAAAGAAGAATTATGAGGATGAAGAGCTATGTTGCACCGATACAACTATTATACAACTATTTACGAAGGCGTGTTGTATCGGATTCGTGTCGAACATGGATATGCGTCCGATACGGCACCGATATGTGTCGAATATGGCAATGACATATCCGATTAAAAAAACAATAAATTTAAAAAGGACACGCGTATCAGACATGCGTGTCCTAATTTAAAAAAAAATGCGGCGCGTGAACCGCTAAAGCCCGTATAATATTACTGCGATCACAAGTTAGGGCATTTCATTTTACCTTTTGTGGTCGCATGTTACAGCCCTCTCCTCCCTTCCCTTGAGATCGCATAAGAGCCTACCCAAACGAAGCCCTAGCCAAAGCCCCTACCTCCTGATCTCTCGTCCCACCATTGTCTATCCCACGCAAGACCTGGAGAAGATGACCTCCTTCCTCTTGTTATTCTCTGTTTGCGAGACACTCGTGGTCCAAAAGTCCTCCCGTCTTCCCCTGGTTCGACGACATAGAGGCAGAAGCTCCGGCTGCCGTAGTGCCTCCCTTCTGAACCCAAAGCCGAAGCCCGAGTCCCCTTCTTCGATCAACCTAACAGCAGAAGGTCGACTCCTCTCATGCGAGAAGCTCCAGATTGAGACTGTCTCGTCGCCTCGCTCGCATGGACGGCAGCTGAAGCCAAGCCCTCGCCCTTCCTTGCTCTTAAAGTGAAATTTCTTTCTTCTTCATCATCTTCCCTCACTTCTTCCTCTTCTTCTTCCTTGTCTCCTCTTCCATCTTCTTCTTCTTCTTCTTCTTCTTCTTCTTCCTTGTCTTATCCTCCATTTCTTCTTCTTTTTCTTCTCTTCCTTTCTTCTTATTTCTCCATCGTGCTTTGCTTTGATTTACAAAATCATTGTTTACTCAATACGAGGCTCGCCTTAAGGCCCGCCTCAACGCAATCCTAGTGAAAAACGCCTCGAGGCTTACGCCTCTAGCTTTTTTATGAAGCTTGCATCTCAGCTTGGCTGAGGCCCGCCTTGAGTCACGCCTCGCCTCGCTAGTGTGAGGCTTACGCCTCACCACTATTTGTATATTTTTTTTGTTAAAACTAACATAAATCACACATTCATACACATTTGAGCGCAACAACTTCTTCTCGATTGCCTTTACCACCATCTTGCGACCTTCGTTGTAGCCAACACCGTCATAATCGTCATCGACAATCACTTGAAAGCTGCACACAACCACCCTAAAAATTTTGGAGCATTAACTCATATTTATGTTGATAAAATTATTTCTAAAAGATGAATATGATTTAAATAAATTTAAAAGAAGCATATTTGGAGGCATTCGACTCTACCAAGTGAGGCAGAGATAGACCAATTTGTTATGCAACAACTCATATAAAGATCACCTCAGTGATGAAAATGCAGATAATGTATAAGTCAATGTTTAAAATTGCGTATTCGGGTATTGAGGCGTTTTTCATTCGTGAGGCGAGGCATAAGCCTCAAGGCGATTTGAGGCGTAAGCCTCAAAATCAAAAGATTGCGTAAACATAAAATGATAAATTTTTTATATACTAATGAGTGAATAAAATAAAACATAAAAAACATAAGATATGAAGTGAAATCAAAATATCCCAATAATAAAACAACATGAAATATAATTCAACTCAAAATTATATCTTTCTCAAATCCTAATATTCTTTTCATTAACCTATAATTCGAATTTCCAAAAATAAATAGCAATGACATATCACATAAGAACTCATAATTCATCAGCACTGTCATCACTAAGGGGTTTTTCATTTGAATCATCATTATGATGAACTACTCTCTCCCCTTCCTCCTCTCCTATAGTCCAATGTAGGGCATTTACTTCAAGATTTATGTAAGTTTTAATATATATATAGCGTGAGGCGTAAGCCTCATGCCAGCGAGGCGAGGCGGGCCTCAAGGCAGGCATCAACCAAGTTGAGGCGCAAGCCTCATAAAAAAAACTCGAGGCGTAAGCATCGAGGAGTTTTTTATTGGAATTGCGCTAAGGCGAGCCTCATATTGCGCAATTTTAAACCATGGTATAAGTTGTTGCCAACTATTTAAGCTTTCATTAAGAATTAAAAGTTAATGAGTAGAGAATCGATAAAAAAGAAAATTTGGACTTGAACATGATGTTATATGATACTTTTGCAATTTCTACATTTAATATTGTTTTGCTTTTATAATATTTGGATTTTTAATTATATTTCATTCAATTTATTACTTGTGTAATTTTTTGATTCATATGTATGTCAATTTGTTAATTCATAATTCAATAAGAAGTTAATATGTCATCATTTAATATATTATTTAGGAATTATATAAAAAATTGCTTTTGATATTTATTATCACTTTACGCAATTTTTTTATTTTGAGGCTTATGCCTCAAAACGCCTTGAAGCTTACGCCTCGCCTCATGAACAAAAAATGCCTCAATACCCGATTACGCAATTTTAAACATTGTACAAAATTACAAAAAAAAATCAGTAACTTCATGCCATTCAATTACTTTTGAGGTCAAGAGAAATAAGAATTTCCCCTCTTTTTTTTCATGAAGGTATTTAATGCGAAAGGTGTTGAACTATACCCATGCTCTTAGTCTCCTTAATGAAAAAATTAACTAACAATATGAGGTTACAATTTTGATAGAAATGCTAGCTTCTTAGTGGGTTTAAGGGATTAAAGTATTGTCACATGGTCTTTTTTTATTACTATTTTTTTGAAAGGTGAAGTAATAGCTCTCTTATATTCCAACAAATTATGTACTCAATGCGTTATTCATTGTCAAAAATTTGTAGTGTTTTAAAAAAGATGCAATGTATGTAAGTCTTTTTTTTAGTCTATTTCTTGCTTCACTTGAAAAGAACCATGACCAATGGTAATAGATTTGTTTACGTTGGACTTTAGTGTTAAAAATATACTTGACATCATGCAAGGGTAGATGCTTGTAACCATGTTACATAATGTTTGCCCCAAATACCATCATACATGGATTCAATCAAGGAAAACTCTAACTTATATGGAAGGAGATAATAGAATGTAGGATGTTGCTTGAGATGAATTTGAATCTCTTGATAAAATGGGAATATTAGAAATTGCTAATCTTTCAATTGATGAGCCTGAGTTAGAAGCTATGATATTTATTGAAGATGATATAGAAGTTCAAAGACAAACCACTGAAGATACTATCATTCCTTTTATTGAATAGTTAAAACATCATATGCTAGATAATTTATGTTTTTGTTTTTGTTGTTATACTAAACATTTAAAGCTTACTTTAATTTTGATATTATAAGCTACAAGGCTACAAATGATGTTGCTTTCTTCTTCTTTTTTTGTCATTTCAAGTATTATGCTTTGATTGCTTGCATAATTTTAATGTATGATTTATAAATTATAATGTCATGCCTACACTATACCCATATCCTATATTTTTAAGAATTGACGTGTCTCATATCCATATCATGTCGTATCCGTATCGGTGAAACATAGATGAAGGACACTTTGGCCATGAGACATAAATTTCATTCAGCTTTTATAAAAAAATGTGGCATCAACTAAATTAACAAATATTTATCATCATTAGTAGAAATAGACCTATGTGAAGACCTCAAGCAGGAAGATCATCATGAAATCTCAAAAGGTATTTGGGGTAAAAGTTGAAGGTTTTCAAAAGTGAAGACCTACATGAAACGCAATCCAAATGTAAAGGCATGTGTGGTAGTTATCCTAAAAAACATTAGCAAATTTAAGATTCAAGAAATTTAATTATCTTCTAATATAAATAAAAATATAAAATCACAAGCTATTCCTACAAACAAAATTTGATTAACACAGAAAACGTACAGCATTTTTATATGAAATCACGATTCCTACATATAAAAGTATGCTAATGGTTCTAATGCATGTATATAAAACTGTTATGGCACTTCCATAAAGGAGAAAGGTAAGAGCAAAGCTGACATGATTATGTCCTCATCCTTAAGAATGCATGTTGATTCGAACAATGGCAAAACAAAACCATCCATCTGCAAGGAAAAGGTTGAAAAGCTGCATCAAATAGATTGAATACAAATTCCAAGCTCGTTGTGTAACTAAAGTGAATTGTTCAAAAAAAAAAACTCCAACAAATAAACCATGTTTTAAGACTATAATACCTATTTACTCGTATAGGGTTTTCAAATCTCACCAATAAATTGTAATTTAAAAAGCCATGAAGATTACCAATAGCAATACTCTAGTTATCAACAAAAAGAAAATAGCCTATGTAATTCAAGACACAAATTGCAAATATCGTGATAAAAAATGAAAACATTGCAAATCAGAGCCATCTTAACATTAGCAAAATGTAAAAGGTATCATAAGCAATCATAGAATCTAACTAGCTTTTTTGTTTGCATAATTTGTGAAAAAGACCAAGTAACAAGTATTAAACACAGAGATGTCATTTGGTAAGCAGCATATGGCTTTTTGTGAAAAGACCACGTAGCAACAACACCATCTTAACATTAGCAAACACATAAAACTCAGTTTAACAGCTCTTTGTCAAACTGAGCAGTAAAGTGAATCAGTGAATGAAACATAAAGAGCAAATTTTTATTATTTACAGTGAAGTATTGATTCAAGTTATGCATGCTTTTCTGTTAAGAGATTAATCTAATCTGGGAAGACAGACGTGACATAGGTTTAAATATGTGAAGTTGAAAATTGAAAACCTAAGCAGAAAATATTATAACGGTCCTCTCAATTTATTTCTTCTCATAATTACAAAATACTCGGAATTGTTTTTCCTAAATGGAATAACATGTCATTTAGCATCTAACCCTTTACAAATGCATTATTTGCATGGAATGACAATCAAAGGTTTATTACCCAGATGTATTTACATAATAATGGACTTGCGATGCAAGCTCAAGTATAGTGTTATTTTGAGGAATTATACCCTACAGGTTTCAAATTCGGTATTTTTGGTTTTGAAAACAAATTAACTAGCCCTAGAGCCAATTTTTTTCTTTGAACTACACAATGCAACAACATCAAGCCTTTATCTCACTATGTGGGGTTAGCTACATGAATCTTTTTTCACCAATGTGTCCCGTTAAGAGTCAAATTCTCACAACTAATAAAAAAAGGTCAATTCTAATATTTTATAACCAAGTTTTTTAGGTCTACTCTACCTTTCCTAACATGAGTCAAATCTAATACATATACTCTCCTAACCGGGTCATCGGAAGGCCAACGTTTTATGTGACCAAACCATCTAAGACGACTCTCTAAAATATTAACTGCCACTGGAGCTATGATAGGAAACACTTATAGATCTTCTGAGAAACAGCGAGAACAGTGACTGGACTGCTGTCCACAGCAGGAAAACACAGCAAAACTATTGTTTACAACAGTTTAACAGTAGTATTTCAGAGGAAATTTGAAAGAAACCTCAAAGCAAGAATTGTATTCTACTAGACGATGAATAAAATAGCAAGATACAATTGATCCTCAATTCGAGAGGAGGATCGATCTCTCCCAAATCTCTGGCAATGCCAAGAGCCCAAAGAAAAACATAAATCTAGGAGATCTCAAATTCCAGCCAAATTCAAGATGCACAAACCCTCGGAAAACCGACTATTTAATGCATAAAAATCAAAAGGAATTCCCTAAACAGTCCCTACATTCAAATTTCTCTAATCCCCCAAAAATCCTTCCTAAAATGCTCTGTTTGAGCGGTCGGCCTGCCCGATCTCCGCAGGAGGCGGAGATTCTGCCTGTTCGCGAATTGCCGATCCCGTACGGACCGGCTTGACCGGTCCAATGGACTGGTCTAACAAGCTACTCTAACATTTTCATGTATATACTCATTTTACATTCTGTCTCTAAGAGTAAAGCCACTTATCCACCTGAGCATCCTCATCTCTACAACACTTAACTTATTTTTTATGCTTCTCTTTTATTGGTTAACATTCTGTGCCATAAAGCATTAGTGATCTCACCACCATCTTATAAAATTTTCTCTCAAGTTTGAGAGGCACTTTCTCTGAACCATAATCAAACATAATTAGCTAGGACTATAAATTTTCTATTATAAACTACCAAAAACAATGAGAAAAAGCACTTCCATTTTAACAAGGGATCTCTAAAGACAAACTTTCAAAATCAAATATTTTTGGAAAATTGTATCAACTCTGATTAGGATGTAAATCCAAATAAAAGGAAATGAGAATCTCTAACTAGTTTGTTTATGTTTGTATGTAAATTTTTTTAAAGGAAAAAACTAGAAAACCATTTTTTTGTCCTTAAAATGGAAGGAAATACACGGGTTGCCAGAAATTAAGGTTGAAGTCTATTAATCTATGCAGCATAATGCCATGTCAAGAAACCAGTGCAGCCTAAGTTTTATATTGAGAACGAAGAATGCACTTCTTTATCAACTACCCCCACACTCCCTCAAAATCCCTCCCTCCCTTCTCAGTGGAAGCTATATCAAAACTCTCTTTTAATATAAATTTTCCCTTTTTCATGCATTGGATATCTCACTCCATGAGCCTGTAGGAAATGCAAGCATGGAAAGGGCTAAAATGTTATGGTGTATGAAGCCCAGAAAATATGTAGAATGTTTTTTAGTCCATGGTCTATAAGGCTAGAAAATATGTAGAATGTGTTTTAGTCCGTACACACCATGAAGTCCATCAGGCATTATATGGAACTATAAAATATAAGCTGATCAGCTATGTAGCACGAATGCTCCTATTTAAGAGGCATGTTGTATCGGACATGTGTCGGATATGGATACGCCTCTGATACAGCACGGATACGTGTCAGATACGGCTTTGTCATGTCCAATTAAAATATTATTTAAATTTGACCAGACACACGTATCGGATACGGGTGTCCTATTAAATAAACGAAAAAAAAACGGAGCCGCAGTTTGCCCTATTCATTTCGGCTATCCGCTCAATATCCCTATTCGTTTATGAGGCTTAACATTTCGGCGAGCTACGTTTTTCGTTTCTGCACAGGCATTCATCTTCTTTGTTATAGTCGAAGGAGCGACTTGATGACGCGAGCATAGAAGCGGACAAGATCATCTTTCATCGACAAAGAGGCTCGATGACACGAGCATTAAAGCCGATAGGATCATCTTTCGTCGATGACGCGAACAGTGAAGGCGATGCGAGCAGTGAAGGGTCCTTTTCTTCGTTTTCTTCATCGTAGGCTCGACACTGGAACTCGGTACCGCTCGGTACCGGAACTTGGTACCGCTCGGTACCGAAACTTGATACCACTCAATACTTCTCCGAAACGCTCGGTACCATGCTCAGTATCAATGCTCGATACCGCTCGATAACGAGCGTAGGTCAAACCTTGCCAGGGGGCAGCGCCCCTTTGGACCCCGGCATATCTGCGACATATCTATACTTTTACTTAAATTTTTTAATGGTTTAAGCTCATGTAGTTTAATTTGTGTCGATCCTTCATAGGATAATGAGCTCTAATGGCATAGAAATTGATTCTAATGATGGTCCATCAGAAATCAATATTGAAGATAACAAACCTCTGTGGGGTTATGTGACAAAAATAGGTAAAACATCAGAAGGATGTGGCAATATTACATTCAAATGCAATTATTATAATACGACATACAAATGATCATATTATAGAGAGAGCTCATTTGTTGAAAATTAATGGTAATAAAATTAAAATATGCCAGAAGATAAGCTCATCACAAATGGTTGAATTACAAAGGAAAATCAGTGAATCTGAGCAAAGGAGTAAAAAAGAACTTCCAAAACATATTCCACTTCCAAGCACCCATGTTTCATATCCTTCATCATCTTCTTCAATTAGAAATGATGAAAGTACTGTAAACAAATGGCCTTTCCAGATTGAGGGATATGAACCAAAAAGAAAAAATATGTAGATAGTGCTTTGAAGAAAATATTTAATTTATAAATGAGAGAACAACTAGATGAGAAAATAGCTAGAATGTTTTACTCAGCTGGACATCCTTTTAACCTAGCAAGGAATCCACATTACAAAAATGTCTTTACCTATGCATGCAATAATAATCTTGCGGGATACGTGCCACTAGTATATAATGCCATTAGAACGAAGTTGTTACAAAGAGAGAGTGATAAAATTGAGAAGTTGCTCGAGCCTACTAGAGAAGTTTGGAAGGAAAAATGAGTTACTTTGATTTGTGATGGGTGGACAGATCCACAAAGAAGACCACTTGTCAACTTCATGATTGTAACAGAGAGCTATCTATATTTATCAAAGTTATAAACTGCGAAGGATATTACAAGAATAAGTTCTTAATTTCTAATTTAATCAAAGAAATTATCATGATGGTGGGACCTTCAAACATCATCCAAGTCATTACTGATAATGCACTTATTTGGAGACCTGCATGTGTACTTGTAGAGCAAGTCTATCCTCATTTTTTTTTTGATTCCATGTGTTATACATACGCTTAATCTTGCCTTAAAGAACATTTGTGAAGCTAAGAATATCGAGGCAAACAAAATCACTTACAATGAATGTTATTGGATAACAATAATTACTGGAGATGCAGTTGTATAAGAATTTTATTATGAATCACTCCATGAGACTCTCTATGTTCAATGATTTCTCTAATTTGATGATTATAGTTGCTAAAACTCGATTTATCTCAGTTATAGTGATGTTGAGAAGATTCAAAAAAATAAAAAAAGCTCTTCAAGCTATGGTGATCTGTGACAAATGATTTTGTTATAGGAAAGATGATGTTGGAAAGACTACGTATATAAAGGAGAAGCTTTTAGATGATTTATGGTGGGATGAGATTGAATACATCTTAAATTTCACAAATTCAATTTATGATATGTTAAAAGTAAATGATACGAATAAGTCTTATTTACATCTCATTTATGAGATGTGGGATTCAATGCTAGCCAAAATAAAAGAAATTATATATAGATATGAGAGGAAGACACTTCATGAAAACTCAAACTTTTGGGATGTTATTTATAATATTCTAGAAGATAGGTGGAGCAAAAATAATATACTTTTATATTGCTTGGCTCACTCACTAAATCCTAAGTAAATTTCAATATATTTTCATTATTAATTCATAATTTATTGTTTAGTAATTTCAACATTTTTTCATTATTTGTTTTTAATGTTATTTGAAAATATTCAACTAAAGAATGACTTTAAGAGGATCCTCAAAGAATTTCTCCACAAAAAGATTTATAAATTTCAAATATGAGGAAGACATGTTTGAAACGTTATTTTTCAAATGAGGAGGTGAGAAGAAGTGTCAATATTGAGCTTGCTAATTTTTTTGATTATTTAGAGGACTTTGGTGACCAAGAGTCATTGCGTGATAGGTGAAGAATTGATCCGAAAATGTGGTGGATTATACATGGAGCTTCAGCACCTCTATTTGAAACAATAGCCATAAAATTGCTTGGCCAAGTTTCATCCTCATCTTGTTGTGAAAAAAATTAGAACACATACTTGTTCATCCAATCAATAAAGAAAAATAAAATTACTCCACAACAGACTGAAGATTTAGTTTATGTGCATACAAACCTTTGGCTTCTCTCAAGGAAAACTCAACCTTATATGGAAGGAGACAACATGATGTGGGATGTTGCTGGAGATGTATTTGAATCTCTTGAGGATATGGAAATATTAGAAATTGCTAATCTTTCACTTGATGAGCCCACTGTTTAAAATTGCGTAATCGGGTATTGAGGCGTTTTTCGTTCGTGAGGCAAGGCGTAAGCCTCAAGACGTTTTGAGGCGTAAGTCTCAAAATCAAAAAATCGCGTAAACATAAAATGATAAATTTTGTATATACTAATGAATAAATAATATATAAAACATAAAAATACATATGATATGAAGTGAAATCAAAATATCCCAATAATAAGACGACATGAAATATAGTTCAACTCAAACTCCATCTTTCCCAAATCACAGTATTCTTTTCATTAACATATAATTCCAAAAATAAATAACAATGACATATCACATCAGAACTCATAAGTCATCAACACTATCATGACCATGTTTAAAAATACGCAATTAGGTATTGTGGAGTTTTTTGTTTGTAAGGCGAGGTGTAAGCCTCAAGGCATTTTGAGGCGTGGCCTCATAATAAAAAAAATTTGTTAAGTGCAAATAAATGTTAAAAGTAATTTTTTAAATAATACTCAAATAATATGTTAAAAAATGGCGACGGGTTAATTGTTAAGGAAGTTGAGAGGAAGTTGCTGCGACTAGGGGGTACATGAAGTATGATTTGTTCGCGGCTTTACTTTAGGATTTATATATGTTTTAATATATATCGGGTGAGGCGTAAGCCTCACACCAGTGAGGCGAGGCGCGCCTTAAGGCGGGCCTCAACCAAGTTGAGGCGTAAGCCTCATAAAAAAAAACTTGAGGCATAAGCCTCAAGGCGCTTTTCACTAGAATTGCGCAAAGGCAGGCCTCAAGACGAGCCTCATATTGCGCAATTTTAAACCATGGATGAGCCTGAATTGGAAATTATATTTAAGATGATATAAAAATTCAAAGACAAACCACTGAAGAAGATAATCTTGTCATTCCTTCTATTGAATAATTGAAACTTCATATACTGATAATTCATGTTTTTGTTTTTATTTTTGTACTAAACATTTAAATATTTAATGATTACTTTTATTTTCATAATATAAGATACAATGCTACAAATGATGTTGCTTTTAATTTTTTTGTCATTTCAAATATTACACTTTGAATAATTTCTTAATTTTTATGTATGATTTATATATTATAATGTCGTATCGGCGCCGTATCCGTATCCTATATTTTTAAGATTTGATGTGTCCCGTATCCGTATCGTGTCGTATATGTGTCTCCGTATCCGTATAGGTGCAACATAGCTGATCAGTCACATACACTATTGCTAGCAACCAGTCTCTACCTTTGTAGATAATTAAAACTCAAACTCAATTGGTGAAAAAATCATAAAATACATTTACAAAAGATCATCAAAGTCATTGCAAGTTGCTGAATCCTTTTTATCTGTATTTTAGATTCCTTTTTCGGTGTAAATAGAAAGGAGAACTAGTGATAAGAGCCCACAAACTTAATTTCTGAAATGCAAATTGAATTTAGACATCACTGATCAATTAGACACGTGTCCATGTCAAGTCTCTTTCATTTCGCTAGCCATGCTCGGTATGAATTTGAACAGTACGAGCATGTCAAGGAACATAAACAACATCATCATTGACGATGAAAAAATGGATCAAATTACTCTTATTTCTTCTTCTGTGTGTCATTCATTCAGAGTAACATTTTTATTACGCTCGGGAAATCCAGAAAGCATCACCAGTGATTAGTTTTAGAGCAGT
This sequence comes from Dendrobium huoshanense, assembly GCA_016618105.1. NCBI lineage: Eukaryota > Viridiplantae > Streptophyta > Magnoliopsida > Asparagales > Orchidaceae > Dendrobium > Dendrobium huoshanense. Next base: position 44,697,228 of record CM028342.1, read on the forward strand.
AGCACCATCTATCTCTTTTTTATTCCTCAGACCCATCATGCTGAACACACTTCACGAGGAAAAATATGCTAGAAATCAGAATAAATCTTGAGCTAGTTATAGAACTTAGTTAACATTCCATTACTTAAATATATACTTAGAATTAGAAACAGCTCTTGAGTTCAAGTTCAATATTCAGCAATTTGTTTTCTGCTAACGTGTACAAATGCATAACAACGTCAACTAGACATGTGAGAATATGGCCTCAATCTCGCTGAATGAGATCAACTAAAATCAAACGTCAAATCACATTGTGTCACCTCGTATTTCCCTCATCAATATATGAACAATATTAGAACAAAGAACGAAAGAAACTCAAAACAGAGAAACAAGCGGGAGATCGCTTGCTTACAGAGATAATGAGCCCGTGAGGGCAGGAGTTTTGGAGACCGAAGGTCACATGGAGGTGTGCAGCAAGGTCCGAAATGGTGTCAATACCAGGTCGGAGTTGGAACCAGCACCTCTGAAGCCCTCGCCGCCTCTGCGATCCACGCAGGAGACCGGCGTCCTCGAACACCACGCGTAGCCTCACGGGTTCACTCATAACTGGACAACGGACGCGTCACTGCGCTCTCACCGGGCTTGCTGCTAAAACCCTTGTTTTTATATTTTCAAGCTCATGTAAATGTCTTTTTTTAAAAGAAAATGTTAAACAACTTACTCTTAAGGTTCTAAGTAAATTAAATGCACAAGTTTTTAAATTTTTTATATATGACTGAAAGAAAAGTAAATTTCAGTAAAATAATTGTATATTTGAATTTTTTTTTCAATTGAATCTCAGGGGCTGTTTAGTTGTCTGAAAAAGAAATGTAGTGTGAATTAAATGAAATGTAAAGTAAATGTAATGAATTCTGAATACTTGGAGCTTGTTTGGTTATCTGCAAAATAAACGCAGGAGAATAGTTTTGAATATACACACACACTTTAAGAGATTTTGAAAAATTTGTACTGATCGTACAGGACGAACATAGTTCATACAGGATGATCAGATCAGTTATCTCCTAGTAAGGGAAATGGAATGAACATGTATTGAAGAAAATTTTTCTAAGTCCTGATCATCCAGGAAGAAGTGTATTCGTCCTAGGACAAAATGTTCTTTGAAAAATTTTTGTTCAAGAATGAAGTGTATTAATTTCAGGACGAGTTGCTCTTTGGAGTGCTATCGTTCAGGACGAAGTGTATTCGTCCCGGGATGATTTGCTCTTTGTAAAACTTTCATCCGGACAAACTTTTATTTCGTCCTAGGACGAAGTGAACCGACTCTGAAAATTAAGTGTCGTTTTGTAGTTTTTGGGAACCGTCATATGGAATAACTGTTCGTACCGGACGAACCTAGTTTGTACGGGACGATGTGCGTGTACGAAGTCATTTCGTATCCATATACATTAGGTTCATTTCCAACGCATTTAAGTAAAATCGTCCAAGATGATCCACGATCGTACGGGACGATCCAATTCTTATTGACTTGAAAATTTGCAGTTTTTGGATGGTTTTTTGTGTCTTTCCTATTAATAGTCCAAACTAAACTGCCACATAATCTTTTTGCCTACTGATCTTCATGCCTATTGAAAGAAGAGTCAAGGAGAGAGCATGAGAGAGTGTTTGAAGGATATTTCTTGCCATTGGAGCATGAATGTTTCACTTGGTACTCAAAGGTAAGAGTCTTTACTCTTGGTTTGTGATTACTTCACTCTTTTCTCTCTTCCTTCTAGAATTCTTGTGAGAAGATCTGTCAAGGAGATCTGATTCTCTGCCGACACTTGGAGAGTGTGAACAGCCGAAGGGTTCTCTTACCACACTTGGATAGTGTTAACAGCCGAAGGGTTCTCTGCCCACACTTTGAGAGTGTGAACAGCCGAAGGGTTCTCTGCCTACACTAGGAGAGTGTAAAAGGATGACGGTTCTCTGCCAACCCTAGGGATAGTGTAAAAGGATGAAGGTTTTCTACCAACACTGGGGATAGTGTAAAAGGACGACGGTTCTCTGTCGCACTGGGTAGTGGTGGAAAGAGTGTTTGTAAAGACTTCTCTGCCTTGCTGTGGGTGAAAAAGGGGAGTCACTATTTGTATTAGTGCAATACTCGGAGGCTGTCTCCGGGGAGTGGATGTAGGTCTGGTTTTGACCGAACCACTATAAACCTCGTGTCTTTATTTTTCTGCTACCTTTTTATTTTTGTGTTTTTACTTTTAAAAACTGTGGTTGAAAAATCTATTTCTACAAAACTCATTATAGTTTATTTTTTGGTTTAAAAATTAAAAAGAGGGATTAATTTTTTAATTACCAATTGACCCCCCCCCCCCTTCTTGGTTAGCCGTGGGACATAAGCTTAGGTTTAACAACCTAATTCATAGTGAACGAGTTTCAACAATCTGGACAATCAGTATAACTCAAATGTCTGGAGAATTTCATCCAGGGACGAATGGTACATTTCGTCTGGATGAACATGAAAGTTCGATGGGGATGTTAAGCCCTATGAACTTAGTCCCAAACTAACCAAGAGGGGGGGGGGGTGAATTGGTATTTTAAAAACTTCTTTTTAAACAAAGAAATAAAATCACATAAACCAAATCACACCACAAAATAATGCGGAATTTAAAAGTGCGGAAGCAAGAAAAAGAACACAGAAATTTATAGTGGTTCGGTCGACTCGACCTACGTCCACTCCTTGGAGGCACCCTCCAAGTATTGCACTACACAAAAAGTGACTCTCCTTTAGCCCCCACGGCTAGGTGGAGAAACCCTCACAAGAACCTCCTTTTTGCCACCCCGGCAAGGCAGAGAACCTATCTCCTTTTGCTTCCTCCTGAAGCTGGCAGAGAACCAGAACTAAAAGCAAAGCTCCTTATCTCTACCGACCCTTCCACGGACGAGAAACTCTAGACGAAGATGATGCAGAGAGATCCTTGAAGCAACCCTTGTGAAACCCCTCACAAGCTCCCCCTCACAAGATCCTCTCTCTCTCTTCTCTCTCTCTTTCTCTCCTCAAGGCCTTCTTAGGTCAAGGCAGCAGCCAAAGATCTTTTAAAAATAGAAGAGCTCCAAAAGAGCTCATTAATTGCAAGTTGCCGACAATATCGTCCAGGCCGATATGGATATCGGCCTGGCCGATCAATACAAATCAATGAAGATCGGCTAGAGCATAGCCCTGGATGTAAAGCTGGACGATTGAAAATTGGCTTGATCGTCCAGGCCGATCTCACGATCGTCCTGGCCGATCAGTTCAAATCAGAGGAAAATCGTCCTGACAAAAGCCCTGAATACGGGCTGGCCGATATTAATTGTCCTGAAGTAACTTAAGGTTTTTGACTAGATCGGCCTGGCCGATCTTGCGATCGTCCAGGACGATATGATCGTATCAATCATCCTTAATTACTTCCTTGATTTCCTGAACAATTATGGCATAAATTGTTAATATCGTCCAGGCCGATACGAGGATCATCCTGGCCGATAATTTAAAGATATGGTATACCATACTTGTCTATGGCGGCTACTTATTTCTGTTTCGAGCTTATCGTCTTGGCCGATACACGTATCGTCCAGGATGATCTGTTAACATAGGCTGCCTTAATTAAGAATCCTTAATTAGACTTTCTGTTTTAAGCTGATCGGCCAGGCCGATCAAAGAAATCGTCCTGGCCGATATGAGTAAAAACAGAATTTCTAAGTCTCTTAAGTGTGTGTGTGTGAAGGGTTACAAAGCATCAGTCTTTTAGACTATTACAAGAGGACTCAAAAGGTAAAAAACAAAAGTACAGACTGACTCAACCCTAAACCTATGCATTTCTGAACTTGGCTCTTTTTTGATTGTCCGATCGTCGATTCCTGAAAAGTTAGAAGCAACAAGCTGTCCAAGAAAAGCAGTGTTTGTCAATCATCAAAACATAAGACATGAAAAATAGATTTGCAACAATCTCCCCCTTTTTGATGATGGCAAAACACAAGTAGGACAAAAATAGATTCATTAGAAAACAAAGTTACAACATCAATTTTTTTTCTACCATACCCTATCCTACTCCCCCTTTTTGTCATCACAAAAAGAGAGTCCAGAAACAGCAGAGAAAAGAAGAAAGAAAAAAACAAACATCACGAAAGACAAAAAGACAAGAAACAATAACTCAAAGTACAAACTAAAAGAACGAGGGATCCTGATCATCAGATGGAGGAGGTGGAGGTGGCTGCTGAAAGTAACTGGCAAGGGTAGTAAACTGAGCATTGAACCAGGCGATGTCCTGGTCATGCTGCTGCTGCTGGTGAGTAAGAAAGCTGTCAAATCGAGCTAAATCCTCAGCGCGGTGATGCTCGTAACGGGCAATGTTCTCAGAGTGTTGCTGCTCCTGGGCAGCAACATATGCATCAAATCGGGTCTCCCAACGATCAAATATCTCAATCAACTGATCAACCGGTGAGTGTTGGTGGAGAGGGACAGGGTCAGGAAAGGGAGCTGGAGCGGGAGCCTCCTCCTCTCGAGCCCCCTGAGGTTCCTCAGGGTGGAGACGAGTACTGTGAAGGGTGCTGAAGGAGTTGTTTGAGTAGAAGGGAGTTGGAAGGTTTGATGGTATAGGATATTGAAGTTGGTATTTAGTTTCAAGAACATAGGCTATGATGTGTCATAAGGCTAGATTTGGCTTTCTTCTGTGGCCTGGATCGCGAATTGTTGTTAGGTGATCAATGTAACGAAAAAATAGGTCAGCAGTGTTGAATTCCCTATGAGCCATGATATAGAAGGTAGTGAGGGAAAGTAGAGGGGTAATGTGGACACGGTCGCCGGCTTTTGGAATGACGGAGGTGCGAAGGACATGTTGGATTGTCCTAGCATCTCTGACTAAAGAGCTAGTCTCTCCAACATGGTAACGGATATTAGTCTGGCGAAGAAAGTGATTTGCCGTGGACCAGTCAAGATCAGGGTCAAGGGCAATTAAGTGCAGCTTATCTCCAGTGGTGGATAGCTGTAAGAGATCAACACAGTCCTGATATGTGATTTCGACAGGGCGTCGATTCACATAGGAGGACAGGGCTGTGAAGGTGGAGTTGATGCGCAGGTTTGCAAAAAATTTTAGAAGGAACTCAGAATTGAAGGGGAAAACAAGAGACAGAATGAAGCAAAGGGAAGTGTGAGCGAAGAGATCCATTACCGGGTAAGAGATGTGGACTGGATTGATAATTCTGGAAACAGTAATTCCACGTTGTTTATAGCGATGATATGCAGCTTCATCTTCTGCTTCACGGAAACGAGGGTCAACCCTTGCCCTCGAGAAACTTCCAGAGGTCTGACGGACGCGCTTCCCACCAGCCATTTGAGAGAACTTAAGCAAAAACACAAAGAAGAAAGGATGAGGAGTGAAAAACATGGCTGGATCGGCCTGAATTTAAAGAAACGTCCATATCGTCCTGGCCGATCGCGGAATCGTCCAGGCCGATATGTGTCAATAATTACGTACAGGCCGATTGGTTAAAAAAATGGTCCAATCGTCCGGGCCGATCAGATATCGGCCAGGCCGATTAGACACAGGCTATCGGCCCGAGGAGTCAGTCCGGACGACCGTTGAAAAAGAAGATCGTCCGGGCCAATTAGGTGTATCGTCCAGGACGATGCACAATAATTGATCGTACCGGCCGAAGTTAAAACATTTTAAATGCTTGCCACGTGTATCGTCCAGGACGAACAGTGGATCGGCCCGGCTGATGGTCCAATAATGGATCGTCCGGGGCCGAATTTAAAGATCAAAACGTACTGACACGTGGATCGTCCCGAACGGTCCAGTGTATCGGCCAGGACGATGCACATATAATGCATCGGCCAGACAAATTTACTATCGGCCAGGACTATCATCATGAGTTTGATCAAATTGTCCAGGACGATAATGTATCGTCCAGGACGATGAATTTCAGTAAACACAGCAAAAAGGTCAGCAGATGGATTTTGGAAAGAATTTGTCATATCGGCCAGGACAATAAAAATATCGGCCAGGCCGATGTGACTTGTATTTGAAATCAAGAAAAGAATGGTGATGATCAAGACCCTCAAAAATAAAACACAAGAAAAGACAGTCAAAGACACAAAAAAAATAAATAAAACAAACACCGAATATTTTTGGATTTTAATTTTTCTATTTTTTTGTTTTAGGGAGGGATCATATGAGAATTCTTTTCATGAATTTAATTTTTTAAAGTTTTTAGGAGATCAAGAGGTTTAACAAAATTCAATTAGAAGAAGGTAGAAAAACTGATTCCATTTACCCTAGATCGGACATTCTTCAGGGTACAAAATTCTCTTAAAAACAACGAAGTCCTGACTCGGAATAACAAAAAGAATAAGAAGATCCAATCAAGACTTGTTACTAACTAAAATATCTCATAAATAATAAACCAAAATAGTTTTTCTCAATCATGGAATTTGAAATCAAATCTTTGAACGTATCACATAATTAATGAGTTTTCTAAGTTTTAAGAGTTTTACCAAAGAGATGATAGCTTGCATTTAGTGGGCTAATTTTATGCCTCTTGTCACTTTTATTGGCTCTTTGAGCATCTTTTGATTTTTGATACACTTTTGTGTATATAGCTTTCTTTTCAATTTGGCTTTATTGGCCTCTTTCCTTTTTAACTTTTGCAAGCTAAAAAATCTTTAATATACCCTTAAAAAAAAACTTAGTTGTGAGTATATCCTCCAAATATTAGAGAATAGGAGCTCTCTCTCTAACATAGGGAAGAACAATCCACAATACAAAATCAAAATCACATGATAACTGCAATGGTAAGATTTCAAAAGCTTGAATGATATCAAAGCATTTTGACTATTATACATAAGATGTTTTAATGTAGCAAGATTTAGAAAGAGATCTTAAAAAGTCATTGGTTAAACTGAGTTTAGACTTTTGTTTTATAGAAGAAAATCATGCCACTGAACAAAGTCAGAAGAAAGAAAAAGGAAACATCAACAGTTTACTACCTTTAACCAATTTTAAAAAGCTAAACCCTATCTCCAAAAACTCCAATATTTAAAAGCTTGAGAAGTTTTATCATATGAAAGCCCAAAATAAAGACCAAAGTAAAAAAAAACAAAAACAACAACTTAAAAGAAAACAGCACAAAGTGAACACAAAAACAAAAAAACATATAAAAAGAAACTAAAGATTTCAAGCAAGTGATAAAGCAAAGGATTTAAGCAGTTGAGCTGCAAGCCTTCTTATATTTAGTTACCTTATGCTCCCACGAGGTCTTTGGTGAGAGCACTCCTGCAAAACTCAACACCAGTCAGTTTTAGGAACCCAAACAGATTTGGGCTCCTTCTTAGGAAATGTAGAGTGCAATGTAGATATGATATGCTTTGAATCATGCATCTTAGGTCTCCACACCCAATGTGTGCTGCGGTGAACTGTGCAAGTGTGTGAGATATGTCCTAGCATGCCACAAGAAAAACATTGAACTCCAGGAAAAGGTTTTCTTAAATGGTTTGGATAAAAATGCCTCTTCCTAGGTTCTGGCCTTTGATTAAAAGTCGGTGTCATCCTAGCTTTCTTACATAAATCATTTTGAATTCTCAAGTTAGTTCTTTTTAATGCATCATTCTCAATCCTCAAATCTTTTTCAATCTCTTTAGATTTCTTAAGATCATCATTAAGTGAGGTGTGTGAAGCTTTTAATGCATTACTTTTCTCAACTAATTCCAAATGCTTCTTGTTTAATTCATCAAATTCATCAAGGAGAGCCATGTGATTTGAATCAATCATTGCATGATCTTTGAGAAGAACTTCATGCTCTTTTTGTAGATTTGAATGTTCTAATTTTAGGCTAGCATGAGTTTTCTTAAGTTTTTTTTATGATGTATGGATTTTTTCACAAATTTCAAACAATTCATCATATGTTGGTTTACATACCTCTTCCTCATCACTTTGATTTTCTCCCATGAAACACAAGTTTGTAGTCTCTTCCTCTGGTTCAGTCTCAGAGCTTCTTGTTCAACTTCATTAGTGCCTTCATAAGTAATGCACAATTTATCCCAAATTTCTTTACCAGTCTTGCAAGTTGAAACACGCATGTAATCCTCAGATTTTAAAGCACAGAAAAAACAATTCAAACATTTCGCATTTAGTTGAGCTAAATCTCGTTCATCAAAAGTCCATTCGGTAAAAGCAACTTCAGTTTTAAAACCGTTAATTTCACGAGAAGGTGGAGAATAACCTTCTTGAATAAGCATCCACATGCGATAATCAGTAGATTGTAGAAAAGTTGACATGCGAGTTTTCCAAAAATCAAAAGGTAGGTTATCGAACAGAGGAGGTCGGGTAATAGAATACCCTTCCGTAGTGTTGCGATTCCCAAAGTTAGACATGGATCAAATTCAAAAAGTTTTCAAACTTTAATTTTCGAATCAAGCTCTGATACCACTTGAAAGTTCGATGGGGATGTTAAGCCCTATGAACTTAGTCCCAAACTAACCAAGAGGGGGGGGGTGAATTGGTATTTTAAAAACTTCTTTTTAAACAAAGAAATAAAATCACATAAACCAAATCACACCACAAAATAATGCAGAATTTAAAAGTGCGGAAGCAAGAAAAAGAACACAGAAATTTATAGTGGTTCGGTCGACTTGACCTACGTCCACTCCTTGGAGGCACCCTCCAAGTATTGCACTACACAAAAAGTGACTCTCCTTTAGCCCCCACGGCTAGGTGGAGAAACCCTCACAAGAACCTCCTTTTTGCCACCCCGGCAAGGCAGAGAACCTATCTCCTTTTGCTTCCTCCTGAAGCTGGCAGAGAACCAGAACTAAAAGCAAAGCTCCTTACCTCTACCGACCCTTCCACGGACGAGAAACTCTAGACGAAGATGACGCAGAGAGATCCTTGAAGCAACCCTTGTGAAACCCCTCACAAGCTCCCCCTCACAAGATCCTCTCTCTCTTCTCTCTCTCTTTCTCTCCTCAAGGCCTTCTTAGGTCAAGGCAGCAGCCAAAGATCTTTTAAAACGTTGAACAAGAAGCTCTTAAATAGAAGAGCTCCAAAAGAGCTCATTAATTGCAAGTTGCCGACAATATCATCCAGGCCGATATGGATATCGGCCTGGCCGATCAATACAAATCAATGAAGATCGGCCAGAGCATAGCCCTGGATGTAAAGCTGGACGATTGAAAATTGGCTTGATCGTCCAGGCCGATCTCACGATCGTCCTGGCCGATTAGTTCAAATCAGAGGAAAATCGTCCTGACAATAGCCCTGAATACGGGCTGGCCGATATTAATCGTCCTGAAGTAACTTAAGGTTTTTGACTAGATCGGCCTGGCCGATCTTGCGATCGTCCAGGACGATATGATCGTATCAATCATCCTTAATTACTTCCTTGATTTCCTGAACAATTATGGCATAAATTGTTAATATCGTCCAGGCCGATACGAGGATCGTCCTGGCCGATAATTTAAAGATATGGTATACCATACTTGTCTATGGCGGCTACTTATTTCTGTTTTGAGCTTATCGTCCTGGCCGATACACGTATCGTCCAGGACAATCTGTTAACGTAGGCTGCCTTAATTAAGAATCCTTAATTAGACTTTCTGTTTTAAGCTGATCGGCCAGGCCGATCAAAGAAATCGTCCTGGCCGATATGAGTAAAATAGAATTTCTAAGTCTCTCAAGTGTGTGTGTGAAGGGTTACAAAGCATCAGTCTTTTAGACTATTACAAGAGGACTCAAAAGGTAAAAAACAAAAGTACAGACTGACTCAACCCTAAACCTACGCATTTCTGAACTTGGCTCCTTTTTGATTGTCCGATCGTCGATTCCTGAAAAGTTAGAAGCAACAAGCTGTCCAAGAAAAGCAGTGTTTGTCAATCATCAAAACATAAGACATGAAAAATAGATTTGCAACAGAACAGTGCGAAGTGAGAATCCATAGAACATCGTCCAGGGACGAATATGAAAATTTGTCTTGACGATTAGAACTTAGAAAAATTTTCTCACTTCCTGTTCGTTCAATTGCTCTTCCGAGGGGATAACTAACCTGATCGTCACATATGATCAATATGATTTTTTAAAGATCTCCCCAAGTGTGTGTGTGCTAAGCCACTCAATTATAATCATACTCTCTCAAACTCAATATAATGAAAATACAAACTTCAATTTACAAGCTATCTCATGCTGAATTTGATTTGAAGTCTTCTTTAATCTGGAGTTTGATTTTTCTAAAATGTTAGTCCACACAAGAGCAAAAATAATTCTTCTAAAAAGTGTTAGGAGAATATAATACTTTAAGCAATAATATTTGGAGTAATCAAAACTATACAAGTTGCGAGAATATAAAACTTGCAAATAACAACTCTCTTAACAATCCCCCCCCCCTTTTTTATGATGGCAAAACAATTATTGTTTATATAATTTTTAAATTCTAAGAATATCCTAAACTCCCACTGAATTGATAAACATGTGAAAATAAGGAGGCATTGCACGATAATTTTATCTCTTTTTTTTTAAAAAAAATAAATAGATACGATCCAAAAACAAATGAAAACAAATAGATACGATACGAAACAAAAATATGATACAGAATAAAATATGAACAAAATATGAAATACGAACAATATTTTCTCCCCCTTTTTGACAACAGCAAAAAGAGAAGAAGAAAAAGAATAAAAATAGAAATGTAAGCAGTCATATAATACTTAAAACAATAATATTTGGAATCATCAAAACTTTACAAGTTACAAGAATATAAAACATGCAAATAGCAACTCTCTTAACACATGTCCTATCGCCATCGTGGGTGAATGGCCTCCCCGTTGATGTCACAATCATATTATACTCTGAATTAATTTTATTTCAAATCAAAGACAAAAAAATCATCTTTTTTATATTTTATAATATTCGACTAAATATCACAAAAAATATGTTCAAACACTACATTACTTTACATATTTTTCCTCCTATTACATAATTGAATATACCTTCATAGGTATTTAACATATATTTTGTAGTTCATGATAGCGGAACTTTCCCTTGAAGGGGGAATTATAGGAGAAACTTGCCTAAGCAGGCTAGAAGTGACATTCACTTGGAGCTCACAGTAGCATTCACTAACCAAATCAACAGACATCACTCACATAAGTCTACAGGAAAACTCACCTCGTACAAGCAAACTCAAAAGCTCCCCATCAAATCAGCAGCTCGATGTCAACTAGATGCCCTGATTCTACTATTAACCACTCACTCTCTCTCATAGTAGCCACCATCCATCCAATCTCAACTAAAGGAAAATGCCTACCTAGGGTTCCATACTCACCCTAGCAGCGATTACCATAACTCAATCCCTTAGTTATCTCACTTTGCTCACCCCATTCCCTTGTGTTAATTCAAGGCTCATTGCAGATCGCTAGTGATATGTATCCAGAGCATTATGTGGTGTTGTATACCAAGATTTTGTAGCATTATATATTTTTTACTTTTTCTTTATGTGACCTTTTATGTAGCTCCCATTGACTTTATAAATAAGGGTTTAAGTGGAACGGTTAGGGAATGACAATTTTCTTCTTATAATAGTAGAAAATCTGCAAGTTCAGAAACTCTAATTCTCAAAGCACCTTTTAAATTCTCTTCCATTCTCAAATTCCATTCTTTCCCTTCATTCTCACCTAGGTTCCTTATAGTGTTATTATTTTTATTGTTGTTAGTTTATAACTCTTCTATTTAGTGATATCAAAAGGACGAGTAAGATGTTATTGATTGTATCATTTATTTCGGATGTTATTGATTTTATAGTTTATTTTTTATTTGTGTAACATCAATACTTGTTTGGGCCTTTCTTTTTAGCTTATGTTGTTATTTTGTAGTTTAGCAACATGCACACACATAGAGGGTGAATGAAAATAAAAATTATAAATATTTTATTTTTTTCATAAATCGCACAATACAAATTTGATCGTGTTGTAAGATCTCTTGCTACAAAAATTAATTAAAATAATTTATTTAATTGAAAAAAATATTTTAAAGTATAACTAATTGTATAGTACGACACCACATTATACTAGATGATCAAGTGTAATAAAAAATCCCAACATTAATTAAATTACCCAACAATTTAATTTTAAATTTTGTTCTATTTATAATGTACAAATCGAATCATACTATACAATGTTTAAAATATTATCTAATTTAATACAATGATTAATTAATTGAATCTGCTTAATTTTGATTTTTTTATCATATTATAGATCATTTAAATTTTTAATTAAAAAAAGAAAAAAATCCCTTAATTTTAAAATGATTCACTTAGTGAGGGGGAGATTAAGAGAAAATGCATCTAACTTAAAAATTCAATCAGTAATAGTTGTCATCATAAAAAAGGGAAATTAACACAATCTTGGATCCTAAACTTATAATTTTGATAATAACAAATATAATTGTTGTCTCTTTATTTCTCCTAGTACCTATATTGTATATGTACTTTTGTATGTATTAATATTTCAGATACATCACACACTGTGTAATGAAGTTTAAGGGCTTAAGACTTGGTTGAATAGAATGATATTTACATGTATGTAATTTTTAACTTGGCTACCATGCACACACATAAACGGGTACTGAGAAATTGAATTTTGATTTTATACAATCCTCATTGTTTAGTACAATAAGTTATTTAGAAAATCAATTAAAATGGCTAATTTAGTAATTGATATTTTGAATTGATCATTTTGTACAAATTAGACTATATACGATGATATATTTAAAATATATTTATTAGCCACCAACCAGATTTAGGTAAATATATTAATTTTTAAATTTTGAACTAGTAAGATTGTTTAAACCATTTCATATTGTACAATACAACAACAACAAAAACAACATCAAGCCTTTATCCCATTATGTGGGGTCGGCTACATGAATCCTTTTTCTTTATTATGTCATATTAAATGTCAAATTATCGTTTAAATCTAATAAAGAAAGGTCATTCCTAATATTTTCTAACCAAGTCTTTTTAGGTCTACCCCTACCTTTCTTAACATAAGTCAAATCTAATACCTCTACTCTCCTAACCGGGTCATCGAAAGGCCGCCGTTTTATGTGACCAAACCATCTAAGGCGACTCTCTCTAATCTTATCTTCTACTGGAGCTACTCCAACCTTTTCACGTATATGCTCATTTTGTATCGTATTTCTAAGGGTAAAGCCACTCATCCACCTGAGCATCCTCATATCTTCCATAATTTTTGTGATTAGTTAATTAAATGAAGGTCATACCGTAGGATGTAGATTGTATTGGACAGTTGGGAGAGATGAAATTTGATCTTCCCAGGGATCATTCTTGATAAACCTTGATTGATTGAACTAATCATACCTTACGATTATAATCATAATGTACGATTAGCAGAGATGATGTTTGATCATCCTGTACGATCTTGAGAAGAATGCAATAATAATACAGTACGATCCAAGTATCATGTTGTATGATCACTATGTAAACTTTTGAATAGATCATGGTATATGATCCGTGATTGTATTGTACCAATTGAGTCATCTAACTTAAAAAATTAGGGTTTTTGGAATCCTTTGTATTTAAACATCTCTTAACGTGATTAAGTGGTTCATTTGCCATTTTTTCTAAGGGAGAGTTTCTATAAGAAGGGTTTAAAGAGAGAGAATTACTTCATAGAGATAGAGAGAGAGGTGCGGTCTTGAGAGAGAAGATTTTTGTGGGATAAGATAGTGTGTGAGAGGGGTTTCTACACACTATTACTAGATGATCTTGCACCTCCTTCCTCCAAGGTTAATGTCTTTTCTTGAGGGAAACTTTTGGAAGTGTCTCTTCCTGGGAAGGATTTGGCTGCTTCATCGCACAATAAATGTGAAAAGAATTTGGCTACTTTATCACATCGGGAAGGTGAAAGGGATTTGGCTACTCTGTTTGATCGAGGAGGTGAAAGTGATTTGTAAGGGCTTCTCCATCTTGTTATGGGGGAAAAAGGAGAGTTACTAGTGTTATTGTAATACTCATAGTGGAGGATTTTAGGGAGTGAACGTAGGTCAAGGTTGACCGAACCATTACAAAATTTTGATGTGTTTATTCTTGTTATTTACCTTTACTTTCCAATATTGATGTTTTCTAACATTTTACTTATTGCAAATCAGTGACCTGTGAGTACTTCATTTTTTATAAATAGAATATATTGTCTTTGTGTAAAAGAGGAAAAAAAATATTTAGAAATCTAAATTGAAAAAAAAAATCTTCCATGAAAATGTTATTTCAATTAAAAAACAAAATTTTGTTTATATTAGTTATTAAAACTTATTAAATATGAGTTAGGTTGTCAGACCTAAGCTTATGTCCCAATGGCTAACCAAGAGGGGAGAGAATTGGTAATTTAAAAATTATCCTCTTAATTGAAATTTAAAAGTTTTAAACCGATGAAATCTTTTCAGAATTTTTTTTTTAAAAATATTTTTCAACCATAGATAATAACTAGACAGAAAAAAATAAAAAGCCACAGAAAATAAAAGATATAAGATTTATAGTTGTTCGGTCAAACACGACCTACATCCACTCCCTGAAGTCTCCTACTTCAGGTATTGCATTATTGCCACTAGTGTCTCTCCTTTTGCCCCCACAGCAAGGCATAGAAGCCTTCACAAAAACTCTCTTCCACCACTACCCGGTGCCGCAGAGAATCGTCATCCTTTTATACCTTCGAAACATTGGCAGAGAATCTTCTGCTGTTCACACTCTCCAAGTGTAGGAAGAGAACCTTCCACTGTTCACACTCTCTAAGTGTAGGCAGAGAACCTTCCGCTGTTCACACTTTCTAAGTGTAGGTAGAGAACCTTCCACTGTTCACACTCCTCGAGTGTCAGCAAAGAACCGGATCTCCTTGAAAGATCTTCTCATAAGAAATCTAGAAGGACAAGAGAAAAGAGTGAAGAAATTACAAAGAACACTCAGAGATCCTTACCTTTGAGTAATCAAGTGAACCCTTCACACTCCACTAGTAAGAAATCTCCTTCAAACACTCTCTCTCACTCTCTCCTTCAAATTCCCTTTAGTATTTACGAAGAACAAGTGATAAAAAGATTGCATGACAGTCTTAAGTGGACCTTTTATAGAAAAGATATAAAAAATCATCCAAAAAGTGCAAATTTCAAATTTTTACCATTCACGATCGACCTGTACAATCGAATTTCGTACGTACGAACTGTATAAAAACTGTTGCGTACGAACTCAATGTAAATTGGTATGAACTACCTTCATACCAGATCATAATCCCATATGAATTGGGTTCGTTCGGTATGAACAGTTATTCCCAAAGTTCGTTGGTATGAAAAATGCAGGTGAAATTACAAGTTTACAGAATAGAGAAGATCATCCTGGGATGAATAGATAAAATCGTCTGGACGAACATAATAATTATCAAATCCAGAGGAGATCGTCTTAAAACGAATGGGAAAAATTGTTTAGACGAACAGAGTAATTGACAAATCCAAAGGAGATTGTCCTGGGACGAATGGGTAAAATCGTATGGACGAATAGAGTAACTGACAAATCCAGAGGAGATCATTCTGGGATGAATGGGTAAAATCGTCTAGACGAACAGAGTAATTGACAAATCTAGAGTAGATTGTCTTGGGAAGAATGTGTAAAATTGTCTAGACTAATACAGTAATTGGAAAATCTAGAGGAGATCATCCTGGGATGAATGGGTAAAATCATATGGACGATCTATACTTAAAAAATTTTTTGCCTTCTCTGTTTGTACCATTGCTCGTTTGGGAGTATAACTGACCATATCGTCCTATACGAGCATGGTTCGTAATGTACGATCAGTTTTAAAAATTATGAATTTTAAAACTCTTTCGCAGGTGTGTGTGTGCTTAGTTACTCAATTACAATCACATTCTCTTAGACTAAAATAAAATGAAAAATACAGACTCCAATTTTATAAATCATTTTAAGCTAATCTTAATTTCAAGTCTTCGACAATCTAGAGTATGATTTCCCTGAAATGTTAGTACACACAAGAGAAAAAACAAATCTTCCAAAAAATGTTAGGATAAAATAATAATCAAAACAATAATATTTGGAATCATAAAAAATATACAAGTTGCAAGAATGTAAAACATGCAAAGCTAAGTAACAAATCTCTCAACATTAGTGATATCACATTATTATTAATTCAAAATCTTTTCAAAATGATAATTTTTTAGAGGGAATTCTTAAATAACAATTCACCCTCCCCCCTCTTGGTGTGCATTTGTAGTTCAATTCGATCTAACAACATAAAATGAACTTTCACATTTTAATAATTAAGAAAACTAGGAGGTTTAGGTAAGGAAAATTTAACTAAACAACATAAACAATAAAGAAATAAATATACTAAAGTTATACAGGTAACTAATTGAACAAAGAAAATACTAAATATGCCATTTTGATAAGAATGATATAGAGTATAAAAGGCTTACAATAATGAAATGTACTTAATTACAACTACACTGATTTGTGCACAACTGCACAATCCATCCACAAGAACTTTCAACAACATCAACCTCATAAGTTCCTCTAAAGTAAAGAAAATTGTAAAATAAAGATAGAAAAACATGACAACATCATTATCTCATCTCTCTCTCTCTATAGCAAACCAAAGAAAATCATAGAAAAAAAAAGCAAAACAATAAAGTTCAATCCCAATCATCCTTCTCATAATCATCATCATTTATTATTATTTCTGTCGGTAGGTGTCACAGATAAGGGTCATAAGTGGGAGCTAGCAGAAACTGAAGCTGATCCAAGTTTTTCCTGATTAGACTCCTCTTAATCATACCAACTAATACTTCTTTGAATTATGAAGCATTGTTGTAGATACAGTGGGAAATGCGGGGGGATATGCCCCATTGCAACTTTCTAAGCTCTTCACAAGAAGAAGTAACACCCTCCATCTATTCCCTATGATCTACAACCTGCTCTTTCAAGGATCTAGGGGTTTGGGCACTAAACTGACTCGTACTAGGCTAACTGGTCAAATGAGGCTCACTAGAACCTTCTTCCTCCTCCTCCCCTCCATTCTTAAATATTTCTATTTTCTGTTTGGTGAGAGCATAAATAGGAAAAGTTGCTCCTCACCAAACTCTTCTAAAGCTCCCACGATGACACAAATGGATTAAATAAGAGAAGGATGACCTAAACTATTTGAAGTGGAGCACTTAAATATATACATTAAAGTAGAAAAAAAACTTTCCCACATCATTCAAATGACCCACCTAAATTTCATAATTTAAAATTGTTTTATCCCAAGGTCATCTCGCTAATACTTTTTCTTGGTAGGAATCTAGTAGAATATAAGCAATGCCAAGCCTTGGACAATTGAGTTAAACAAGAAGGGAAATTAATAACTTTTCCATCTCTTTCTTTCCACGCTGCTCCACTTCTAGGATTAGCTAACACTCTCAAAAGCTCTTGGGAGTCTATAGGTGCATTACTAAAAGCAAAACAATCATCCAACTCTATGCCTTTTAGTTTGTAGATTTTATTAATACTAGAGAAATTTAAATGTCCACACTTACCTTTTACAAAGCATCAATTATATGGAAAGAGATAATAGCATATGCAAAGAACTCTCTCACAATATTCATTACACGAGAAATGGGTTCTTCACACAAGGTCTCCCATCCCATACTCACAATAATAGACATGATAGTTCCTCAAGGACGTAGGAATTCCCTCTCAGGAATCAACTATTTTCTAACAAATAGTTGAGCAAATCTCTCCTCATCCTCAACGTATATGAATTGCCTCATATCATAGGAAGAGGAAGCCCTCTTCTTATTGGTTTGAACTATAGAGGCCATTAGTAAAATTAAGGAGTTCAAGAAAAAATATGAAATCACAGTGTAAAGAGAAAAGAATTACTATATTTAGTGAAAATAATGAAAACCATCCTTTCTTAGTTATAAAACTTGACGAGCACTATGACGGTGCAAGGGGTAATGATGTGGGGTTAAGAAGAGCTAAATCATAAACAGTTAAATTAATAGAGGCAACATGTATAAAATGACACCGTGGCATAGTGTTGCGTACATTAGAAAATGAAATGAATGTTTTTTCACTTTGGGACTGTCGTGGTGCTCGACACACACTAATATTACAACACTGGGTGAAGACTGCTGCCATAGTGCTATAACTGAGTACTTATGATTTTTGACCTAACATTGTGGCTGTGATGCCCTAGAATGTAATTTGGAAGCTATATATATTTATTTTTTTTAATAAAAATACCAATAAAAATAAAACTATCGATCAAAATAATAATATATACATATGAATTCATTTCCCTAAAATTTATTTACACTACTTAGAATATGTATAATCATATCATAACTACTCTATCATGAGTATAAATGAATAAATAAAATAATAAGAACCTAAACTTGAAAGATGATGATCAATCTCACACCCTTGTGCCATTGCCTTGACATGAAATCATTTAAACACATATAATGAGCTCAAGTTCCCAACAAGTAATAAAATCCTAAAACTGAACTCAAAGCATGATAAAGAAGAAATATATATGTCAACAATCAAATTATAACATTAGTAGTCATATGAATATGAAACGATGTAGAAATAGTTAAATATAAATACAATAGCAGTAAAGTCTATAGCCAAAAAAATAGTATATTATGAAAGCTAGAAAAGTAGTATAATGGGGAAACCAATAAATCAGTATGAGTGTCCAATCAATGAATCAATACTATCAATCCGTAAATAAATCATATAATTGGTAAAACTAAAGTCTAAATGAAAATTATCAAATCAGTAAAATAAAACCCTAGAATAGTCCACACATGCTATGTAATATGTTACATGCTCTGTATATTAGGTTCTTAGTATGTCACGTACTCATTATCAAAAAGTGAATCAATAGTATCAGAAAAAAAAAATACAGTAATAATGAATCCATAAAGTAATAGTAAAGTAGTCATGGTTTAGGCGATGTTTTTTTATTAGTAGGTTAGTTGTTAGAGTCATTGGTTAAGTAAATAGAGTCATCATTCTTTGTCTGTTGATATAGTAATAACTATTTATAACTCTTATCAGTATATCATGTGAATTAGTAGAGAATAACACCTAACCAAAATATTTAAAGGAAAGCATGTCAGCCCACCATCTTGTATATATTAGTTAGTCTCCATCCAACTTGAGTGAAACTAGCTCTTTCTTATCTTTATGCATATTATTCTCACATTATTATAACATTAATAGAGACTAGCTATTATCCAATCATACACTCATTTTCATTCTCGATGTTTGTATTAACAGTATGCTTAAAAAAAATACCCTATTATTTATTTAGTTTAAATTATAAAAAATTTAATAACTTCTATTTTACCTAGTATAATTTAATAATATTACATTAAAAATGCTCAAATTGTTGACATCTATCGCATATCAAAAGTGAAGCATTGAAAGTTTGCTAAAAATTAAGATATCATAGCTTTTGCAAGTTTTTATCAAACTAAAATGCATAAAACACAAATTCTTGAAATAAAAAATGGGGTAATAATTCCTTATAATGAGTGAGCAAATCTTTTAGCAGAGTCAACCGACATAAATTGCTTTACGGACTTCAAATCTAAGTTTTATTTTCCTCTCTCCTATCTTTTCTCTCTAATGTCCTTAATTCCATTCTTTATTAGCTAGTCAAACTAAGTGAAATGATTAATGGCCTATTTAATAGATTCTATTAATGACTTATGATATTTCAAAATAAAACATTTCTTGAGCCATCTATTAACCTAGAAGTAATTAAACTTGAGCAACCCATGGATTCTACTTAAGAACCTTCCAAACTTTTATCTACCTCACCTTATGTCATGTGGTTGTCTGAAGTTGCCATAATTTAAGAAAATAACCATGGTTTTTCAATTGTTCACTCATAATGGCTACCTAACTTCCCAAATGGGCTCAAACTACTCAATTGAGCTGCCTAAAGCTCATTGGACCATCTCTAACCACTTAGATATCCTGTCAAGGTTAGGATTGGTTATAATTTATACTATAGATTAAATTTTTCATCTATAAATATTCTAATTTTAAAATAGAAGGATTTTGTTTTATATTAAAATTTACTTCGTATAAAATCCTGAGTGCATTCCTAATTTTTGAGAGCTCCCGCTCTATTCCTGTACAAAGCCAACTAAGCTTCATTGACTTTACTTTGGCTAAACTTTTAGAATATGATCTAGTTCCTATCTACCTGAAATCCCTAAAGCAGAAGTGTTCTTTGGAGTTAAACAAATTCAACCCAAGCAAAACTCTCTAAATTAATCATTCTATAGAGGTAATTTTACAACATGAGCCCAATTTAGGTAGTTCTGATCAATTGTGAAATGAACCTCCAATCCACGACTAATCAATCGTTGGATCGGAAGTTCATACTCAGATGATCCTCAAGCTTCAATTGAGCAATTATTATTAGCTAGATTCTTTGAATCAAACCAAAATATGCATACGTCTAAGAAATTAATAAGAGCTTTAAGATGAAATCAAAGTTATTCATTTAATTTAAAGTGGATGAATGTCTCTAATTTAGTGGGGTAATATTTGTGCTTCGACCATCAATGTTTTGCTAAGATCCCTCGATCGATCGATCTCTGATTGAATAACTAGGATCAATCCCCTCCATTTATGAGGGTCCATTATTCCTTAAGAAGTTAATTAGATAGCACCATAGGGAAAGTGCTTGCATAATCAACCTGTCTGATTGTGTAATTCCAATATCTTGGGTATTTAATTAACAAAAACTACTTTATTTTCAAAAAATCATTTCTCCACACTCACTTGACCAAATTACGTGTTTAAAGGGTATATGGATTTAGTGAGAGGAGATATACGAAAGTCCCTGAAAGTTTGTTAGGGATGTTAGGCCCTATGAACTAGCCCAAAGCTAATTAAGAGAGAGAGGTGAATTGGTAAAAAATATCTTTCAATGAAAAACACAAATCGAAACCAATATCACCACAATAATAACCAAAGTGCATAAATTAAAGTGCGAAAGTAATAAAGAAAGAACACACCGGTTTTATAGTGGTTCGGTCAAACCTTGACCTACGTCCACTCCTTGGAGGCACCCTCCAATTATTGTACTAAACTAAGTGTCTCTCCTTTAGCCCCCACAGCTAGGTGAAGAAGCCCTTACAAAATCACTTCCACCTTCCCCGGTGCGGCGGAGTCACCGGGTCCTTTGACACCAAAGAGATATTCTTCTTTGGTGAACTTCCCTCAAGACAAGCCTTGAATCCGACGGTATTCATGTGCGAGCTTGCCGGAGCAACCATGTGGAACCCCCTCCACACTCCCTTGAGTCCCCCCTCATAGGATCTTCTCCCTCTCTCAAACTCCACCCTTTCCTCACTCCCTTTCAAGCTCTCTCTTCAAGTTTCCCCCAAAAGAATGAAGCTACAATGGCTGCCAAAGTCACTTACAAAGTGTCATGTCATAGCTTAAATAGAAGATCTCAAAACAAGCTCATTAATGCAAGTTACCGACTTTATCGTCTATTATCGTCCTGTACGATCAGCGTAATTTAAGCCCAATCAGCCGAGACGATTTGAGATGATCAGAAGAAGTTTGTTCATATCGTCCAGGACGATAATATATCGTCCTGGATGATCAGTATAAATTGTGGAATATCTTCCTCGACATTGCCCTGAAAAATAGCTATCCGATGACCAATCGTCCAACATATCGGCCAGGACGATCTGGCGATCATCCAGGCTGATTTGATTGTGAAATCAAGTCATAATTGCTTTCCTTAAATTCCATAGAAATTTTGAAAAAATTAACCTGGATCGTCCTGGACAATATTTTATAGTCCTGGACGATCCACTTGGACGATGTCAAAAAATAGGTTATTTTTAATTAAATCTGGCGGTAGATTCTTTCTTTTTTGAGCCTATCATCCTGGCCGATACAAAATCGTCCAGGATGATGTGTTTTGCATAATGACGGCTGTTTTAATGAGGATGCCCTAATTAGGGTTTCTGCTTTTGAACTGGTCGTCCAGGCCGATATAAAATAGTCCCGGATGATGTTACCAAAAATAGTAAACTCTAGGGAACAATAAAAAATCTTTCAAGTTACAAAGCATCAGGGGCCACACCAAATACAATAGACTCAATAAAGAAAAAATGGTACAAACTGACTCAGACCTAGTCTACCCAATCTTGAGCTGATTCCAAATTGCAGTCTGATCGTGTGGACCTGAAATGTCAGTACAAAAGGCAATCATAGAGAAATAAGAATGTTTGCTATCATCAAAATCATAAATCATAGATCCGCAACAGTCCCATGGTCTTGAGGTTTTATTCCCAATATTTTAAAAGTAAGTTCATAAATACATTCCATTATATTTGTGAAATTATTTTGTATAACCTCAATTGGGCTCAAACTTTTAGGGATGATTCTTGAATATGTTATGTATATGTCAAAAATTATCCAAGATAATTTGAATCCAATTATAAGCTCAATTAGAGTTTTAAATTCCAAAGACAAATTTTGACCTAGGAATTCAAAATTCAACAAATACGTGCTAATAGAATTTTTTACTTCCACCCATAATTTTGAGCTGAGATCTCTTGACCATTCAATATTCAATCAAATTTTTAGGATCAATCCCCTCTATCTGTGAGGGTCAGTTGTTTATTAAGAAGCTAATCATATAGCATAATTTGGAAAGCACTTGTATAATTAACCCAATAGACTGTGTAATTCCATTATCTATGGTATTTAATAAACAAAAATTATTGAATCCATCATAAATATTTTCTCCACACTCACTTAACCAAATTATGTGTTTAAAGGGTATATGGATTTAGTATGAGGAGATTTACAAAATTCCCATGGTTTTGAGCTTAAAAAATTCATTATATTAAAATAATTTAATAAATATATTCCATTATATTTGTGAAATTATTTTGCATAATTAACCCCAATTGGGCTCAAATTTTTAGGGATTATTCTTGAAAATGTTATACATATGTACAATATTATCCAAGATAATTTTAATCCAATTCCAACCACAATTTATTTTAAATTCCAAGGTCATATTTTGACCTAGGAATATAAAATTCAATAAATATATGTTGATAGAATTTTGTGCTTCCACCCATAATTTTGAGCTAAGATCCCTCAACCTTTTGATTTGTAATCAAACGTTTAGGATCAACTCCCTATGTTTGAGAGGGCCATCTGTTCTTTAAGTAGCTAATCAGATAAAACCGTTGGGAAATCACTTATACAGTCAACCTGGCAGATTGCAAAATTCCAATATCTAGGGTATTTAATTAACATACATTTTTTTATCTTCCAAATATTTTATCTCCACACTCACTTGACCAAATTATGCATTTATGGGGCATATAGATTTAGCAAGAGGAGATTTACAAAGACCCGTGGCCTTGAGGTTTAATTTCTAATATATTAAAATAAATTTCATGCATACATTCCATTATATTTATGAAATTATTTTGCGTAATCAAACCCAATTGGGCTCAAATATTTAGGGATGATTCTTGGACATGTTATGGATATTTCCAAAATGATCTAAGATAATTTGAATCCAATTCAAACCTTAATTAGAATTTTAAATTTGTAGGTCAAAATTTTACCTAGGAATTCAAAATTCAATAAATATGAATCCATAAGGTATTTAGGGTTTTGCTTCTATGAGTTGTTAAATACATGTAAAAAGGTTAGTTAGTTATTGATTTTGAGTAAATCAGTAGCCTAGATATCAACTTATGAATTTTCCAAAGTATAGATGGATTTACCTTTAAAATTTCATTAAAAAGCCCAGGATGACTTCAATGGTCTCAAATTTATAGGGTATACACATTAGAACATCATTAACTTGGAAATTACGTTGGAGTTTTCTTGGTCTTTCATTTAGCAAACCCTAAATTTTAATGCATAAATATCCTAGGAATTTTTTAATTTGGTTCATTATTTTTTCCAGATGCTTGGTTTGTTAGACTGTAGTATTTTGTCTTATTCTACATTCTTGTGATGCTGGAGCATTTGGAGTTATATGTTAGTTTTTTTCTATTTCGATTGCCAATTCGTCTTTCGTGTGGTGCTCTTATTTTGCTGTTTTTTAGGTTTGTTGGTTATTGTGACCTGACTGTATATGAGGGGTGGTGTGGGCTTATGGTGTTAGGTGATGGTGTTTTATTGTTAATGTTTTGTGTTAGTTTCACATGTGCTTTATTCTGTTAGATATCTATTCTTCTTGTGTTGCTCTTGCAAATTAGTAATTGTATCCTAGATCTCTATTGTTGGGCCCTTTCATATTTATATGGGTAATGTCTGGATTATTGTTTACTCAATTACAGGTGGATTTTTGGATAATTTATTCTATGTTTATGATAATTCATTAGGTTATTTGACTTTAAATCCATATATGTTAATGTTATATTCCTATTTTATCCTATGCAATATTATTCTATTTTGCAGCCTTTTGTTGGACATGTGGATTGAGTTGTGGTTGTGGTTATCAATTTTTGCAGGAAGATTGTGTTTGATGGTATCTTTCCTTTTTGGGTGATGGATCTTGGCTGCCCTAAAATGTTAATAGTTCATTTTGTATTTTGGCTAAGAGGGGACTAATTTTGGCTCGTAGGTTTTCTTTTGATTTATTTTGTGGGGCGTCTGAGCATTAGTGAGCTAAAGGTCCCCTTAAGGACCTTGTAATCACTTTTTTTATTAACGCATAGCCCCTTCTTTGGGTTTTAGCAACAAATAGGAAATAAAAAAATAAAAAAAAAACAAAAAAAATTAAATCATAAAAAAATTAATTAAAAATTATAAATATAAAAAGTAAATTGCATTTAATGTTAAATCAATAAATATTTAAAGGAAGAATAAAAGTGTTATAAATAATTTTTAAATAAAAATTTAATTAAAATTTTAAGAAAATAAAAAATAAAAAAAATAAAAAATCCCAAATGACTCGAAACTTTTGAAAACATCATGTTTGGTGACTAATCACATCTAATGATGATTACAAGTTGATTGGGGTTAATTTGGTTCAAAAATTCCAAATTCCCTCATTACCATAATAAAATAATACTTTAATATGATTGTAATAATTAAAACTAATTAAATAAAAATTCTAAAATAAAAAAAATAATGTTCATTATACTCTAAATAAAGTATAGAACCTATCATTAAACCTCTTTAGTTTGCTAGAGTAGGGGAAAAACCTTTGGACATAGATAAAGTCTTATCGTTGGTTAATTTCATTTTTAAAATGACAATTGAATATCATTTTATCTCTCAAGATGAAAAGTCTATTGTCTATGCTGAGTTTGAGTATGAACATAATTCCTATTTTTTTTTCAAAATGATAGAGAAACACTATTCTATCATTCAAGATGGTATGTTGTTTGCTATGAAGATTTTATCATAGAAACATAAAGAAAATCCGTTGGCATAATATAATTGTCCATAGAACCTATCATTAAATCATGACCTTCAAGCCATCTATAACACTTGTGAGATATAGGAGAATGAGGGAATGTGTATTCTAGGGAGAAGAAGGAAGAAGATTTTGAAGTGTGAGTTGAAGTGTAAACTATCGCCCATTATATAGCCTCGAGTCATTCATATTGTATGATCAAGGAATCATAAAATCTGATCAAGTTTATCCAAATAATGTCATCGGGAATGTATATTCAGAGGTTAAATTGCATAGTACGATTGGAGATAATCCAGTACAATATCTTTATTTTTTACCTTCCCGAGGAGTTATTGATGCAATTGTTTAACCAAATGGATCGTTAGTATGATGATAGAATCATACAACACAATTAATAAAAATGGGTCATACCAAATAGTTAATTGGACATTTATTATCTCTAACATTTTTAATCCTATGTGTATCTTACAATATAATGAGTGTGTTGTATAGTATGATGTGAAGAAATTTCTATGGTTTGTGTGATGATCAGGAAAACTTTCACAAGGCAAGTACACAACACATTTTACGACACAAATTAAAAAAATAGTGAAAATAGTTAATAAATAAAAAAGACATGAAAAATAAATTAAAATATAAAATAAGTTTACATGAAAATAACCATCAAACTATA
Source organism: Dendrobium huoshanense (assembly GCA_016618105.1). NCBI lineage: Eukaryota > Viridiplantae > Streptophyta > Magnoliopsida > Asparagales > Orchidaceae > Dendrobium > Dendrobium huoshanense. The sequence goes on from CM028342.1 coordinate 44,723,390, forward strand.
TAAACATATTGACAAAAGTTAAATGCATGAATATTGAAATAAAACATAAATGTATAAACTAGAACATAAAACACATAAAGTAGAACCAAAACATAAAGACACAACAAAAAACAAGCAACTGCTTCATCTTATTAAGCACTAATATCATTTATTCCTAATTTAGTTTTTTGTGCACTAAACCTTTAATAAATTAGTGGTTTGGTAAAAATGTCAGCTAGTTGATTGTCTTTGTCCACAAATTATATGTTTTCGTTTCCTTCATGCAATATCATATAAAGTTGCCTCATTTAATATGTTTCATGCATATGTGTTGAATTGGATTTTTTTAATGCAGATCTCACTCGTGTTATTACACAACAGGGATGGTATCTACCTTCAGTCCAAAATCTAGAAGTTGTAGCTTCAACAAAGGGATTTGAGCGACACAATTTCCTGTAACTATATACTCAAATTTTGCAGTAGAAAGGGATGCTAAAAATTTCTTTCGACTATACCAAGAAACTATATATTGTCCCATGAATTAGCAAGTTCTTAAGGTTCTCTCTCTATCCGTCTTACATCCAATAAAATTTGGATATGAGTATCTAACTAATTCAAAGGTGAAGCTATTCATAGGATACAACATACCTAAGTTTTGAGTGCTTATGAGATATCTTTATATTCTTTTTACTATAGTCATATGGGATTCCTTAGGGTCAACCTAAAACCTAGAACATTGGCAAATACTAAACATATTGTTAGTCCTAATGGTGTTTGGTCTATAGGAGGTCAAGTAAAGTAAAAAACATATAGTTCATCTAAACTTCTTTTGATCAACTGATTTGGTTCAAGTTCTTGGGTGTATTCTTGCACTTTTAACCATATATATCTTTAAAATTTCTTATATATATATATATATATATATATATATATATATATATATATATATATATATATATATATATATATATATATATAGTTTAACTCAAGAAGGTTTCATCTTCTCTTTTCTTCAAATTAGAGTAAAGAAAGTAGGTACTCACCCATCATATTCATTTCAAATTCACTACTAATAGTGCGAGAAAATCCTTTGCATAAATTATCATTGGTGTTTCTAAAAGAATATCATCTACATATATATGCACAAAGAGTATATCATCTCTAATTCTTTTGATAAATAATATGGTCTTAACAATACCCTCAGCGATGAAATTTTTTAAGAAAACTCTTGAGCTTATCACACCACACTATGGTGTTTGCTTTAGCCCATACATTACTTTCTTAAGTTTATAAACATGATTTGGGAAGGTTGAGCCCTCAAAACCTGGGTGCTAATTTTTATAAACATATTCTTTAATTACCACATTTAAGAAACACTCTTCACATCCATTTATTATAATTTAAATCTCTTAAAATAGGCTAACACTAACATTACCCCGATGCCTTATAATCTGGCTACTAGGAAAAATGTTTCCTCAGTATCTATCCCTTCTATTTGTTGCGACTTGAGCTCACAAGTTTTATATTTTTGATGATAACAAACATCTTTATATCTCATAGTCTTTTTCATCCTATATTTGTTTGTGTGTATACTAACATTTCAAGAATTCCATGCAACATCAAACAAAGAATTAGAGCTCAAGATTGGGTTAAATAATGTTAGGTTGTAAAGGGTCGGTAATATTCATTGATGTAATTTTGATTTATTGAGTCAAGTCCTATACGAGAGTATGCTTACTTGGTGACCATGTACACACACACACTTAGGGGAGTGAAATCTAGTCAAAACTAAAAGTTCAAGTTTTGAACTAATCGTACTGGACGATTTTGGATCGTCTAGGACAATCCTTTATGATCTTGGAAAATTTTCGCCAATGATAATTTAGGCAAGATTTTAAAATTCAATTTTTGTTCTAATCTTCACGGATGATCTAGATCATCCTGGACGATCAATATAAATCATGCATAAATTGATCATGTGATTAGGGGATTAATATTGGTTAAATTTTTAATCTGATCGTCCTAAATGATCTGTATATTGTACAGGACGATGTTTGCCGACATACTTAATTTTACTAAATCGTCCAAGATGAAATACCATAATATTTCTTGTAATCGTCCCAAACTATCCCAAATATCATCATGTACGATCTTCATAAATTTGCAATGATCATCTTAGACTATCCTAATATCGTCTGGGACTATCAGGTCAAATTTTGCACATCATACTAGATGATCCTGCGATCGTCCAGGATAATATTTAGCGTTGGAATTGAGTTTTTAGGATTTTTTGAAGCCCTCTTTTTAAGCACATCATACAGGACGATCTTGTGATCGTCCTAGATGATATTTGACACCAGATTTTAGTTTTTAGGGTTTTTTGAAGCCATATTTTTAAGCTCATCATATGAGATAATCTTGCAATCATCCTGGATGATTGTTGCCACCAAGATTAATTTTTAGGGTATTTCAAAACCCTCTATTTAAGATTTATCTAGGCACTAGATAAGTGTCTTTGATATCTATTGAAACTTCATTCTTCTGAAGAAAACTTGAAGAGAGAACCTAGAAAGGAGAGATAAAAGAGTTGAGTTTGAGAGAGGGAGAAGATCCTTGGAGGGGGTTTCACACGGTCGCTCTGGCAAGCTCGCACCTTAGTACCACATTACGGGAAAACACGTGATTACCGTAGGAATTTTTGCCGGATAATCTTGCGCCGGTTAAAAACAGTGCTTGCAATGGTGCATGCTGCGACTACAATTTTAGGACGTCTTTTACGATGCATATGGTGCCAAAAAAATTTTGACGTCATATGCGTGGAAGTACGTCGGACAAAACCAGCATTTTAGTGGTTCCGGTGCACATTACGGTGGAAAAATAGCTGACGCAATTACCAGCGGATAATGCACCGGGCTTTTTAAAATCAACGACTTAGTACCAGCACATACGGTGCCGGAAAGTTTTCTGGCATCTTGGATGCTAGAAAATCTACCGGTGAAAGCCCTATTTTCGAACCCGAGCCCCTCTGGCTTTATCTCACATCGCCACTGTAGATCGAGGTCGCCGACGGTCACCGGATTTCGCCGATAGTCACCGCACGTTAACGACGGTCATAGCACTCCTCGTTAGCGTGAGCTCTAGTTCTTGCTGCTAGTATTCGCGGTCCGCCTCTCGTCGTTTACCCGTTGATTGTAAGTTTTTCTTTTCATTTAATTTGTTTGGATTCATGCTAAGTTAGTCTATTATGGAAGCTATACATTTTTTGTGAGTTTTGATGGACAAATATAGAGAGAGTAAGGAGGATCTACATATGTTATGTTTAAACACAATGCATGTGCTTTGACCAAATATTTTCTATTTCAGTTGGATTACATCAAGGATCATAGCCCATAACTTTTTTGTTTTAGTAATGGATGTTCTTATGAGACTTTTGCAAGAGGATGTGCCCTAATGTATGCTAGCTTTTTGCTTTTGATATTCTTCTTATTAATAAGACTAGAGAGGGAGTACACGAAAAACTTGAATTAGGGAGGTCAATCTTAAAGTCTAAGAGTTTTTATTTCAGTAGATCTAAAATCAAATATATAAAGTATAATTTTAGTAGTAATAGATTTAGTGGTGGGATTGTGACTTTGAGCGATCAAGTCATTAAAATGAGTGCACGTTTTAGATATCTCGATTCTATTGTTTAAAGTAATGGTTAAATATATTGAGATTTTATTAGTAGAATTTAATATGTATAGTTAAAGTGGAGGAATGCTTCATGCCTATTGTGTGATAGAAAAGTATCCCTCAAACTTAAGGAAAAATTGTATAAGATAATGGTCAGACCTATAATATTTTATGGAGTAAAATGTTGGCTATTAAAAAAAGCATAAAATTAAGTAAGGTATTAAAGAGATGAGGATGCTCATGTGTATGAGTTTGTTTACTCTTAGAGACAATGCAAAATGAGTATATATGTGAAAAGATTAGAGTAGCTCCAGTGGTAGATAATTTTAGAGAGAGTCGCCTTAGATGGTTTGGTCATATAAAACATCAGTCTTCAGATGACTCGATGAGATGTATTAGATTTGGCTTATGTTAAGAAAGGTATAAGTAGACCTAAGATATCTCTGGATGAGTGGTAAAGATAGGATACAAATTGATCATAATTTTCTACAAGTACCCTATCTTTTTACATCTCTATATAATCAATTTTAGATCTACTAAAGTGCGATAATCCATTACTTATTTGCTCTTATATGTAGGTTATGGATATTAGAAATCAAAGAAGTTGGATGTATAACCGATTATCTCAAGGTCGAAAGACATTAACAGATGAATTCATTAATGGGGTGAACATTTTCATTCAGCAAGCGAAACAACTAAACATAAAATATCAGAAGGAAAGTTTTGATGTCCATGTTCTAAACACAAAAATCTAGTGCACCTAACACTAGATGAAGTAACTATTGATCTGTATCACAGAGGATTCATGCAACGGTATTGGTATTGGACTTCTCATGGTGAGTACGAGCCACAATTTGATTATCAATACGGCCCTTCTACAAGTAGTAATATAGCTGAGGCTGAAAATATCCGACCAAATCTTGAGGAATTAGTTCATGATGCAATTGGAATAAAAATTGAAAAAAATATAGAAGAGTTATTGAATACGGAGGCACAAAATTTTTATGATTTATTGCATGCTGCCCAGCAACCAATCTGGAAAGGGTGCATCACTCACTCAGAGTTATCTGTTGCTGTGAAGATGTTAAGCATCAAGGCAAAATATAATATTATTCGTGAATGTTTTAATCAATTCATTGGGATACTTAAGGAAACTAATCCAACAGATAATTTAATTCCTACAGATCTATATCGGACAAAGAAGTTAGTTTCCAAACTTGGTTTGACATACATAAAGATAGATTGTTGTGTTAATGGATGCATGTTATTCAGCTTGGTTAGACATACACAAAGATGCATGGTTTCCAAACTTGGTTTGACATACCGAATATCCAGCTTCGCATCCAACTCACATGATTCCTTACATGCTCAACAAATAAGTGCCCTTCAAGCTGAGCTAGAATAAGTAAGGAAATCACAAGCTGATTAGCAAGCTCATCTGCAAGCACAGGTTCAAATGCAGAGGCAGGAGCAACAAAATTAGTTGTTGGATGAAATGCACAAGATGAGGGAGCAGCTGAGTGGAAAGAGGTAGCTCCAGCTGAGGAGGAGTCCACGGAGTCAGAGTAGTTTAGTTTTGTTTATATGAACTTGTTTATTTATGTGAACATGTGTTATTAAACAATATGTGATGTTTTGAGTTATTTGATGCTATTGAACAATGTCTTTACGTAGATATTTATGTTTTTGAGTATATATTGAAGTTGTTTATATCTGTTATGTGTATAGCTGTCTTCTAGAAGTGGTTTTGTATATATTTACAGGTGTGGAAATGCAATTATTGGCTGGGAAGGAAATTTTTTCGTCAATGCTACAGGTTTTTGGCGGATTTCTCATCAGAGATTCGACAGAAATGACGATACAACTAATCATTACGATTATGCCATCATTTATTTGGATTCCAAAAATTACCGGTGTAGTTTATGGCGTCCTATCCGCCGGCGGTTTCCGGCGTCCAATATGCGTCGTAAACTAGCCGTATCTTATTTGTGGTGCACATCTACGATGTTTTGTCCGCTAGAAATTTTCGACGGATTAATACGACGTAAAATTCCGATAGAGTTGTCGTCGGAATGTTCATTTGAAAATCACCAGCTTGGCCATCATTTTTTGCGCCGGTAATGCGCCGGAATATTTTCTGGCATCTCATAAAATACCAAAAAGTTTTTTCCGACGCGACCCAAACGTGCGCACGAAAATCCACAGTAAATGCGCTAGAAACCCATGACTTTCGTCTGATTTTGGGTGTTATCGGCGGATATAATCTACCAGTAATAGTGGGTTTTCCTGTAGTGCCCATCAGATTCAAGATTCATCTCGAGGGAAGTTTTGGGAAGAAGAAGATCTCTTTGGTGTCAAAGGATCCGGCTACTCCATCGCACCGGAAAAGGTAAAAGTGATTTTGTAAGGGTTTCTCCACCTAGCTGTGGGGGCTAAAGGAGAGTCACTAAAGATTTAGTGCAATACTCGGAGGGTGCCTCTAAGGAGTGGATGTAGGTCAAGTTGGACCGAACCATAATAAATATGGTGTGTTCTTTCTTATTATTACTTTTGCATTTAATTTCCACACTTCATTCTCTTATGGTAAATTTTATTTTGGTTTAAGTTTGTGTTTTTGATAGAGAAATTTTTTAAATATCTAATTCACCCCCCACTTGGTTAGCCTCGGGATTAGTTCATAGGGGCTTAACATCCCTAATGAACTTTCAAGTGGTATTAGAGCGGGATTCATAAAATTAAGTTTGAAAACTTTTTGAATTTTGATAAATGGCTAATTTTTTTAATCATAATATTGCAGAAGGATTTTCAATCACCCAACTACCTTTATTTAAAAATATTATTTTTGATTTTTGAAAAATTTACATGTCTACTTTTTTGCAATTAATTGATTAACAAAAATGACAAATAATAAAAAGCAAAAAATCTTATGGATAGACCTAGCTTCAAAATCATCAGACCTCGAGCAAGATGATGTTTAAATCCTTTTTTGTGTGTTTATTTATTTGTGTATGCATGTTTTTTTTGTTCGTTATGTTTTTATTTATTTTATATATTTTTGTTTATTTTAAGTGTTTTCTTTGGGTTTAGTTTTTTTTTTCATTTTTATTGTTGTGTTAAAATTTTAAATTAGTTTTTATACTTATTTTTTAGAAGTTTTCTCTGATCAACACACACATATCACCTTTTTATTTTGTATTCACTTTAGAAAATCAAATCTTTTTTAAAATTATCATTTTTTCAAAAAATAAAAAATTTACCTCTTACTTTTCTTGAATTCTTAGTAAGTTGTGGTTGATGTCTCTAAAAATAGTCAAAGAAAGGAAACACATGATTTTATCTCTCTATCTATTTTCTTAAAGATGTTATTTTACTTTTGTTTCAAAATCTTCATGATATTACAAATTTAATTCTAAAATTGAACTTTTTTATCTCCTTATATTTTGTCTATCGTATAGGGATCTTTGCAAGTTATTGAATCCACATCATAATTTTCTTAATCAAGTAGTTCATTTTGTCAATAGAATGAGTTTGCTTTAGTTTTTAAAATTTCAGAAAGATAACATATTTGATTAAAAAAAAGTGTCTAATAATTCCAAATTAAAAGATGCACAATGATGCCAAATTGAGAAAGATACACAAAGTGTATCAAAAAATTAAAAGAGGAGTAAAATATGCCAAACAGGAGACAAGAGACATAAATGAGCCCATAAAAAGTAAGCTTACATTTATTTTACTTCTTAATTCTTGAGAAAACCCTTTTACTATTGATATCTTTGATATTTGAGTTTGTAAATCATGATTTTTGATTCACCAATTTTTGCATTAATCTTCTATTAGATATATTTCATAACAGGACTTTTGAAAAAATTATTATTTCTTTTTTCTAATTTGTTTCTTGATTTAGATATTGTATTAAAAAGTTTTTGAACCTTTAAAAGAACTTGATCTTGGATTAACAATTTCTAAATTTCTAACCTTTATAGGTTATGTGTTGTCAATACATTCCTTACTAAGTTTTTGAATAAAATCAAGAGGTGACTTTTTCATTTCAAAAAATTTGATTTTTCAAACAGATTCGTCTAAAAACATTTTCTTCAGTAGATCAGGGATTATTTAATGTTTTGTTAGTCATTTTTTTACTATTTTAGTTTTTTGTGCTCATCTTCTTTTATGATAATGTCAAAGGAGGAGAACATACTGTTGTTTTTATATTTATTTTATTTATTATTTTTTATTTTACTTATTTTATTTTAAAATAAAATAAAAATTAAAAAAAGAGGAAAGTTTTGTTTGCCCTTGTTCTTAAATTTTTATCTTAGTGAGGGGAGTTTAGGAGAAAATACTTCAAGTTTGCAACTTCATCAGTAACAATTGCTATCATAAAAAAGGGGGAGATTGTTATGACTTGAGCTCATGAATTTTATATTTTTGATGATAACAAACATCTTTATATCTTATAGTATTTTTCATCCTATATTTGTTTGTGTGTATACTGAATTTCAAGAATATCAAGCAACATCAAATAAAGAATCAGAGCTCAAGATTGAGTTAAATAATGTTATGTTATAAAGGGTCTGTAATATTCATTGATGTAATTTTAATTTATTGAGTCAAGTCTTATAAGAGAGTATGCTCACTTGGTGACTATGCACACACACACTCAGGAGAGTAAGATCTAGTCAAAACTAGAAGTTCAAATTTTGAACTAATTGTACTAAATGATTTTGGATTGTCTAGAACAATCTTTTATGATCTTGGAAAACTGTCGCCAATGATAATTTAGGCAAGATTTTAAGATTCAATTTTTTTTTAATCATCACGGATGATCTAGATCATCTTGGATGATTAATGCAAATCATGATAAATTAATCATGTGATTAATTATGGTTAAAATTTTCAATCCTATGATCCTGGACGATCTGTATATCGTACAGGATGATGTTTGTCTATATACTTGATTTTCCTAAATTTTCCAAGATGAAATACCATAATTTTTATTTTAATCATCCTGGACGATCTGGACAAATTTGTACAGATCGTCCTGGACTATCCTAATATCATTCGGGACTATTAGGTCAAATTTTACATATCGTACTAGATGATTCTGGGATCATCCAAGATAATTTTTTATCACCGGAATTGCGTTTTAAGAGTTTTTTGAAGCAATCGTTTTAAGCACATCATACGGGATGATCCTACGATCATCCTGGATGGTATTTGTTGCCGGAATTCAGTTTTTAGGGTTTTTTAAAGCCTTATTTTTAAGCTCATTATATGGGAAAATCCCAAAATTTCCCTGGATGATTTTTGCCGTCAAGATTAATTTTTAGAGTTTTTCAAAGCTCTCTATTTAAGCTTTGTCAAGGCACTTGATAAGTGTCTTTAACACCCATTGAAGCTTCATTCTTCTAGAAAAAACTTGAAAAGAGAACTTGAAAGGGAGAGAGGAAAGGGTGAAGTTTGAGAGAGGGAGAAGATGCTTAGAGGGGGTTTCAAGGGAGTGGGAGGGGGTTTCACACGGTCGCTCTGGCAAGCTCACTCCTTAGTACCATCAGATTCAAGGTTCATCTTGAGGGAAGTTTTGAGAAGAAGAAAATCTCTTTGGTGTCAAAGGACCTGGCTACTCCGCCGCACCGGGATAGGTGGAAGTGATTTTGTAAGGGTTTCTTTGCCTAGCTGTGGGGTCTATAGGATAGTCACTAAAGGTTTTGTGCAATACTTGGAGTGTGCCTTCGAGGAGTGGATGTAGGTCAAGTTGGACCAAACCACTATAAATCTGATGTGTTCTTTCTTACTATTACTTTCACATTTAATTTTCACACTTCATTCTCTTGTGGTGAATTTAGGTTTGGTTTAAGTTTGTATTTTTGATTGATTTTTTTTTTAAATATTCAATTCGCCCCCCTCTTGGTTAGCATCGGGACTAGTTCTTAAGGGCTTAACATCCCCAATGAACTTTCACTATTTAGTTGTAACCCTTTGATGCCAAGCTTGCCTTATTCCTAACAATTGATATAAAGTAATTATATTTTTTTTTAATTAACAGACCTAGCTTTTGAATCATCAGACCAGGAGAAAAATGATGTTTAAAGCCTTTTTTTATGTGTTTATTTATTTGTGTATGCATGTTGTTTTGTTAGTTATGTTTTAATTTATTTTATGTATTTTTGTTTATTTTCAGTGTTTTATTTAAGTTTAGTTTCTTCTTCATTTTTGTTATTGCGTTAAAATTTTAAATTAGTTTTTATACTTATTTTTTATTTTTTTTATCAACACACATATCACCTTTTTGTTTCATATTCACTTTAGAAAATCAAATCTTTTTTTAAAAGATCATTTTTTCAAAAAATTAAAAATTTACCTTATATTTTTCTTGAATTCTTATGTAAGTTGTGGTTGACGTATCTGAAAACAATCAAAGGAAGGAAACACAAGATTTTGTCTCTCTATCTCTTTTCTTAAAGTGGTTATTTTACTTTTAATTCAAAATCTTTATCATATTACAAATTGAATTCGGAAATTGAACTTTTTCATCTCCCGACATTTTGTCTATCGTATAGGAATATTTTGCAAGTTGTTGAATCCACCTCATAATTTTCTTAATTAAGTAGTTCATTTTATCAATAGAATGGGTTTGCTTTATTTTTTAAAATTACATAAATATAACATATTTGATTATAAAAAAGTGGCCAATAATGCCAAATCAAAATATACGCAATGACACCAAATTGAGAAAGATATACAAAGTGTATCAAAAAATTAAAAGCTGTGTAAAGTGCGCCAAATAATTGATAATAGGTATAAAATGAGTCCACAAAAAGTAAGCTTACCTTTCTTGTATTTCTTAAATCTTAAGAAAACCCTTTTACTATTGATATCTTCATTATTTGAGTTTGTAAATCATGATTTTTGATTCACCAATTTTTGTATTAATTTTCTATTAGATATATTTCATGAAAGGTGTTTTGAAAAGATTACAGTTTCTTTTTCTAATTTGTTTCTTGATTTAGATATTGAATTTACAAGTTTTTGAGATATTAAAAGAACTTGAGCTTGGATTAATAATTTTTGAATTTCTAACCTTTCTGGGTTATGCGTTGTCAATACATTCCTTATTAAGTTTTTGAATAAAATCAAGAGGTAACTTTCCCATTTCAAAAATTTGATTTTCAAACTGATTCTTCTAAAAACATCTTCTTCACAAGATCAGGGATCATTTGATGTTTTGTTAGTCATTTTTTTTACTATTTTAGTTTTTTGTGCTCCTCTTCTTTTTGATAATGTCAAAGAAGAAGAACATACAATTATTTTTTTATTTATTTTAGTTATTTATTTTATTTTACTTATTTTATTTTAAAATAAAATAAAAATTAAAAAAAGAAGAAAGTTTTTGTTACCCTTCTTCTTAATTTTTTTTTTAGTGAGGGGGAGTTTAGGAGAAAATACTTTTTATTTGCAACTTCATCAGTGATATTTGCCATTATCAAAAAGGGGGAGATTGTTGCAACTCGAGCTCACAATATTTTTTGTTTTTAATGGTAACAAATATCTTTATATCTCATAACATTTTTCATCCTATATTTGTTTGAGTGTATAATAACATTTTAGGAATACCATGCAACATCAAACAAAGAACCAGAGCTCAAGATTGGGTTTAATAATGTTATGTTATAAAGGGTATGTAATATTCATTGATATAATTTTGATTTATTGAGACAATTCCTATAAGAGAGTATGCTTGCTTGGTGACCATGCACACACACACTCAGGAGAGTGAGATCTAGTCAAAACTAGAAGTTTAAATTTTTAACTAATCATACTGGACGATTTTGGATCGTCTAGGATGATCCTTTATGATCTTGAAAAACTGTCACCAATGATAGTTTAGGCATGATTTCAAGATTCAATTTTGTTCTAATCATCACGGATATTCTAGATCATCCTGAACGATCAATACAAATCATGCCTAAATTGATCATTTGATTAGGGGATTAAATATGGTTAAATTTTTCAATCCAATCATCCTGGAGAATCTGAATATCATACAGAATGATGTTTGCCGATATACTTGATTTTTCTAAATCGTTCAAGACAAAATGCAAAAAAATTTCTTCTAATTGTCCCAGATGATCCCAAATATTATCCTGAATGATCTGCAAAAATTTGCACTGATTATCCTGAACTATCCTAATATCATTTGGGACTATCAGGTCAAATTCTGCACATCATACTAGACGATCCTGCAATTGTCCAGGATAATTTTTTGCACAAGAATGGAGTTTTAGGGTTTTCTGAAGCCCTCTTTTTAAGCACATCGTATGAGATGATCTTGTGATCATTTTAGATGATATTTGGCACCGAAATTCAGTTTTTAGGATTTTTTGAAACCGTATTTTTAAACTAATCGTACGGGATGATCCATCAATTATCCTGGATGATTTTTTCTGCAGATTAATTTTTATGGTTTTTCAAAACCCTCTATTTAAGCTTTATCAAGGCACTTGATAAGTGTCTTTGACAACCATTGAAGCTTCATTCTTCTAGAGATTACTTGAAGAGAGAACTTGAAAGGGAGAGAGGAAAAGGTGAGTTTGAGAGAGGGAGAAGATCCTTATATGGGGTTTCAAGGGAGTGTAGATGGGGTTTCACATGGTCGCCCCGGCAAGCTCGCACCTTAGTACCATCAAATTTAGGGTTCGTCTTGAGGGAAGTTTTGGGATGAAGAAGATCTCTTTGGTGTCTAAGGACCTAGCTACTCTGCCACACCGGGAAAGGTGGAAGTGATTTTGTAAGGGTTTCTCAGCCTTGCTGTTGGGGCTAAAGGAAAGTCACTAAAGGTGTAGTGCAATACTCGTAGGGTGCCTTCAAGGAGTTGACGTAGGTTAAGTTTGACGGAACCACTATAAATCTGGTGTGTTCTTTCTTATTATTACTTTTGCATTTAATTTCCGCACTTTGTTCTCTTGTGGTGAATTTAGGTTTGGTTTAAGTTTGTGTTTTTGACTAATTTTTTTTTTAAATATCCAATTCACCCTCCTCTTAGTTAGCATCGGGACTAGTTCATAATGGCTTAACATCCCTTACAAACTTTCACTATTTAGTGTTAGCCCTTTGATGCCATGCTTGCCTTATTCCTAACACTTGATATAAAGGAATTATATTTTTTTTACTCACCCAATTTTTTCTAATGACACTCTAATTAGTAGATCTAGCCACTAACTCCCACTCATCATTCCTAGCAAATTGATTTAATTCTTCTTGCATTGTTATAATACATAATTCATCTTTTAATGCCTATTATATAGTAGTCTGTTCTACCATAGAAATGAAGGTTGTCTAGCTAGGTTATTTCCTACGTTCATGCCTAGGCCTAATTGGCTAACTCCTATAGATGGGTCTTCTATGGTAAGTTCTCTAGGATTATTAGATGCATATCTCAAATTTGTAAGCAAAGGACCCATAATTACTTCTCTATCTGCTAATCCATTTTTTTCAATTATATGGGTGATATCTTCTTCTTCTTCTTCTTCAATTTTTTTTTTATTTGAAAACTCTATCAGATTCATCAAATTTAGTATGTGTTAACTCCTCAACAATTAAAATCTCTTATTAAATATTTTATATTCCTTGCCTACTAAGGAATATCCAAAAAACATTGCTTCATCTATGTTTGCATCAAACTTTCCTACATATGACTTTCCTTATTTAACATAAAGCATTTACAACTAAACACATGCATATGAGACAAATTTTGTATACCCTTGAGCAAATCATATGGTGTCTTGTTCGACTTAGAACTTATATTTACTCTATTTAAAACGTAGCAAGAAGAATTCACTACCTTTGCCAAAAATTATTTAGGTAGGATATACTCACTAAGCATTATTCTAGCAGCATATACCAATATCTTAAGGTTTAGGGGTTGAAAAATTGTGTTCAATACCAAATTACTAATAAAAAAAATTCAAAATTCTCATTCTCAAACTCTCTTACATAGTCACTATGAATTGTTGAAGTTAAATAACCTATTTTGTGCTAGATGCAAAATAAAATATTCTAAATTCCATAAATGAGCCTATTTTCTAGAAACTTAATCTATGTGAACCTTTAATTATCATCAACTATTACAAAACCAAAGCATTTTTTTTTATCTTAGACTCATTATACCAATAAATCCAAATAAATGCATATTAAAACTTTCAATGGCCCAGTGATAACTACATTCTTAATAGATTGAAATGAAGACTTAACTTGCTTCCCTATCTGACATGCATCATAAAAATGTTATGTTGAGAAATATAGCTTAGGAATGCCTCTAACTATTTTTAATTGGGTAATCTTATTAAGTGTCCTCATGCTTTCCCAAATTTTAGAACCTTGTACAAACAATGAAGCTAAGTACAAGGCACTGATAACTAAACTAGAGTTAATAATCTTGTAGAAAATTTAAGAGATCAAAATCTTTAGGGATTCATAGCTAGTGATTGTTGAGATAGTTGCAACTTAGCTCTTGATTGTTGATATTCTTGCAATATGTTCTTTTTTGATTATTCCAAATATTATTGCTTTAATTATTATTTCTCCTAACATATTTTATATGTATTGTTTTTGCTATTCGTGTGTAGTAACATTTTAAGGAAATCATACTCTGGATTGTTAAAGACTTCAAATTAGATTAGTTTAGAATTTATTGTAAATGAAGTTTATAATTTTTTATTTTATTGAGTATGAAAGAGTGTGACTGTAATTGAGTAATTATGCACACACCCACTGGGGGAGAGTCTTAAATCTAAAATTTTTTAACTGATTGTTCTGTATAACTTGGATTCATACAGGATGATCTGCTCAATAATTTTCCCTTTTGAGCAATCAAATGAACATAAATGAAACTTTTTTAAGTATTAATCATACTTTACAATCTTCATTCATACATGGCTTCCAGAGTACAAAATAGACAGGTCCCTTTTCATTCAAAATGATGTTTTTCTGAGTATGGATCGTACTGTACTATCACATTTCGTACATGCCTTCCAGAGTATGAATTGTGAGGTCCCTTTTTATCCTGACTTTTCATCTTGATGAACTTGAAAAATTTCTGAATGGTTTATTCCGTACGATGTCATAATCGTACGTACGCCATCTAGGATACAAAATGGATGGTCCCTTTTCGTCTAGAAGAACTTAAAAAATTTATAACTTATTGTATCATATGATGACATCATCATACGTACACCATACAAGATATGAAATTGTGGGGTGGCTCTTCATCCTGACAAAGTTAGAAATTTTTTTTAACTGTTTGTACGGGATAAACTTGGTTCATCTCGGACGATGATTGTGTTTGAATCATTTTGTACCGATTCATAAGAGGTTCATTGGCAATAATTTTTAAACTATTCATACGTATGAACTTATGATCGTAATGTATGATCATGTACGCTCAAAATTAAAATTTTAGTTTTCTGGATGGTTTTTCATGTCTTTGGTATAAAAGGTCCCCTAAAAACTTACGTAAAAAATATGGTCTTCGTGATTTTCAAGGGCAATTGAAAGAGAGAGTGTAAGAGAGTATTTGAGAGAGATTTCTTGCAAGTGGAGAGTGGAGGGTTCACAAGTTTACTCAAAGGTAAGGATCTCTTTATAGCTTTTGTTATCACTCTTCCTCTTGTCTTTCTAGTTGCTCGTGAGAAGATCTTTAAAGAAGATTCATTACTCTACCGATACTTGGAGGGTGTGAACATACGACGGTTCTTTGCTGACACTTGGAGGGTATGAATAGACGACAGTTCTCTGCTAACACTTGGAGAGTGTGAAAAGATGATGGTTGTCTATCGACAGTTAGAGAATGTGAAGAGATATGGGTTTTCTGCCGACACTTAGAGAGTGTGAAAGGACAACAGTTCTCTACCGCACTAGGGATTGGTGGAAGAGAGGATTTGTAAAGGCTTCTATATCTTGTTGTGGGGGCAAAAGGAGAGACACTTTGGTAATAGTGCAGTACCTAAGGAGGGAGTCTTCAGGGAGTGGATGTAGGTCATGTTTTACCGAATCACCTTCGTGTCTTTTAAATTTTCGTATTTTATTTACTACAAGTTATATTTTGTGGTTGAAAAAAAAATGTTTTTAAAATCTTATTAACTTGCTAATTGAATCAAAGGTTTTCAAATTTTAAATCCAAGAGAAAGTTTTAAAATTACCAATTCACCACCCTCTTGGTTAGCCTTGGGATAATAGCTTAGGCTTAACAACCTAATCAAGATTCAACAGTGATCAATTAAATAGATGGTGTATATCAAGTATTAAAGGAAAATTTGATTCCTTATAATTAGTATATAATGCATCTGCTTGATCGAATTTCAAATGTAACACTATATAAGATTTTGTGTGGATAGAACTCCACAATAGATGACCTAACAAAATTTACTAAAGCTCTAGCTTGCCGTAAAGGTAATTCAATTATGATAGAAGTTTGGGGCCATAAAGTATTATAACGTATAAACTTTGAACATATAAATTGAGAATCCCTAGCCAAGGTGTAAATTATTTTAGGAGTATATGATGAAGTGGTGGATTTGAGAAAACCCTTCATCAAATACTTGAAAGAAAATAAGCTCCCTCATAATAGTTGGCAACTGATCAAATTAATAGAAGATATATATCTTATACACAAATCAATAACACTCTATACATAATATCATTTAATCTAATGTGGTTATGGTGTTTATGTAAATTAGAAGCATAAAAGATTATAGAAGAAGTATAAGTAAGATTATGTGGTGCTCATTAGTTTGTTCAAAAAAGAAAAAAGGGATATTATTGGCCATCAATTATTAATGATTATATGAAAGTTTAATATTGTTTTCATCAATGTTAGAGGTACATAGTGTTGTTTATCTCATTTTTTTATGAGGTCACTTGGACCAATCCAGACCCTATGATCAAATCCATACTTTCAAACCTAAAATTTAAGGCTAAAGGCTCCACCCTGAAAGCCTTTTCAAGGATTTTTTTTAAACATTTCAAAACCTAATCAAATGACATCCAATTCATAGTATATCACTTGAAAAGTGATAAGACATGTCTCTAGAGGCAACCCTCCAAATTTGAGTCCATTCTAAGGTCTATAACCTCAAAAATTGAATTGAAATTCAAAGGCTATAAAACATTCAAATATTTACAGCCTATGCCACTAGACTTGCCGCTCGGTGAATTTGACATTGGAGCTTTCTACAAAGCCTCCAATCACTTCAAGACACTTGATTACCACTTATTGAATATTAAACTACATTTTGATGGACCCACTTTGACCCCCAGTTAACCAGGGGTCAAAATTACCAAAATACCCATATGGGATTCAAATACCCATTTCAAATCAAATGAACTCCAAATTGTTTGGAACCACTTCCAATAATTTTCAAACATCAAACCAAGACTTTTGAGCATGGTGCCACCCCCAGAGTCAACCTGGTTGACCCAGTCAACCTAGGTTGACTCAAAACTCCTTTAAGGCTTTGAATGGGTTGTTTGAACCCATTTAACCAATTTAAACTCTCCAAGCTCTCTCATTCATATAATACATCTAGTCATTTAAACCCTTGCCAATTCACTCAAACAATATCACCTATATTCTATCCTATCAATTTTTGCCTAAGGTTGACTAGTCGACTTAAGGCTTAAAATCATTTCCTTGGCCAAATCTTTTTTTCAAAAATATTTAAATCCCAATACCAAGCTGCCAAACCTCCTTTGAATCAACCCAACCAGTACTCAAGACTCCCCATACTGCCACCTCACCTATTATTGACTAGTTGACTGGTCAACAAACCTTTAAATGGCAAAACTTGTGAGCTTGAACTGATCCACTCCATCTTAATCTCCTCCAAACCCTTCAAATAGTTTTCTAAGGCCCCTTCACAGCCACATCAGCAGGCCAAGTGGCTTTGGACTGGTCAAAGAGTCAAACTGTGATTTGGAGTGGTCAAATGTTGTCAAAACCCCATTTAAACCTAATCCCCCTTTAATCCAAACCCATCTAACTATTTGAATATTCTCTAGAAGCTTCCTAGAGTAATCCTCAGCCTTTAGATCAGAATCAAATGGCTTGAATCAAACCCTTGAGCTCATGTGTGACAAAATGGACTTTCCACATAGGATGTCCTTGCATTTGTCCTTTCCCTCTGCTCCCACCTACTCCCTGGACATGTGGCATTATTTGTTAAGCTAGTGAGTCGATCCTAGCCGTCCAAATTACCTGGGGACATTTGAATAGGGAGAAAATGACCTAAGGAGCCCCATTCGAACCCTAATACTCTCTCACCCATCTAGAGCTCCTCCAATTGAACTCTATGTTCCTTTGAGTTCTCTTGAGTCCCCCACTTACTTCCTCCCTCAAACTCCGGCAGTCAAAGTCGTTTCCGGCGATCTTCCAGAGAGCCCAATTTCCAATCTGTCCTAGACTTGTGCCAAGCGATTCATGGCGTGTCAGAGTGTGGATTCAAGTGGGACTTAATCATGGATAGTGTACAAGCTCAGAGAATCCAAAAGCGGTGTAAACCGTCCATTAAATCGTGGTAAAATCCTAAACCTAGCTTAAGGTACTTAGGTTAATTTAGGTTTTTATTCAGTGCATTATTTATCGTAAAATAAGTTCCCCAATATTTCTATTCAGTTTCTTAATCTAAGTTTAAAATTTCATTAATCTTAATCAACTGTGTCAAATGAACGAGCAAAAAAATCAAATCCTAGGGCGTCACTCGTAGTCTCCTGCGAGTGTACATTTTTTGGATCGTTGATCGCTAGCTCAATGGTCTAGATCTAGCCATTCGACGGTACTTCTTGCCCGTGTATTTAATTTAGCGCTTAGTTGTTAGTCCGACAAAATCTAGGCCCTTGATCTAGAACCGTGGGATCGAGATCCCATCGTTTGATTTTCGCCATGAGATCGGATTCGCTGGATCTGATCTAGATCATTGGCTCTTTAAAACAGCGATCTGATGGTCATCGATCCATGCATACGTGGATAAGTAAAATAGGTGAAGCGGTATGCGGCTGACACGTGTATGACCGCTGCCGCTAATCATTGGCGCCGCCACGTCACTGATCCGACCATCCTGGAGTTGCCACATGGCTTCCCGAGGTAGTGTTTTCGATCGAACGGACTGGCGATCACCACACGTCCCCTCCATCGCATTTTGGCTGGACAAACCAGAAGCTGCCACATGGCATTCCCACCGCCAGTTAATTAAAAAATGATTTGATTTAATTTTAAATCTTTTTTAATTACAGATTTCTTCTAAAATTTGATTAAAAATTATTTTAAAATTATTAAAAATATTTATTTTATATAAATATTTTCAGGACATTCAAAATATTAATTTAAAACTAATTTTAAGTCAAAGTATTAAATATATTTTGAAATGTCTTTAATACTAACTATTTCAAGTTAATATTTAATTAGAATAATGAAAAATGTTTAATAAAATTTAAAATAGTATTTTAAATATGCTTTATTATTTAAATATTTGTATATTTAAGTATTTTCATTATATATATATATATATATATATATATATATATATATATATATATATATATATATATTCGACTTAATTTGAGATTTAATTTTATTTAATATTTTAAATCATTTTAATATATTGATATTTAATTAATAATTTGTTAGTATTAATTTAAATATTTTCAAACATTAACTGAAAAAGAGAGTATTAATAATAAATTAGATAATTAATTTCAATATTTGATTTCAAATTGAGTTTAGTTTGATAAATATTTATATTTTAAAATAATTAGATATTAAGGTATTTAACTAATATCTAATTAAAATTAAGTATATATATATATATATATATATATATATATATATATATATATATATATATATATATATATATATATATATATATATATATATATATATATATATATATATATATATATATATATATATATATATATATATATATATATATATATATATATATATATATATATATATATATATATATATATATATATATATATATATATATAATTTCAAATTTTACATTAAACTATTTTAAATTAAGTCGATTTGAATTGAATTAATGGGGATAATTAGTGAATAATCATTCATTGATTATTCACTAACTTTATCTTAATTACATGTATCTTGTTTAGTATTTGCGTGCTTAGGATTGTGCACCCACCAATTAGATTTAGGCTCTTCTAGATCTGGGATTTGTTTGGTGTGATTACATGTTATGTATGTTTGTCAAAAAGGGTTAGTAGAACTTTGATTCAAACAAATTAAACCTAGTGTCATTAAGGAAAAAAATGAAGGACTTTGATTAGAAAACTTACAAAATTCATTGTGATTAGGATACACCTCACTTGAACTTGAATTTAAACACTTCAAATATAGTGAAATTTTCAGCCCTTAGAGACATTTTCTCTGATTCTAGGATTAATTAAAATAATTAATTAATTAATTCAATAATTAAGACTCTGGATCTATGAGTATACCTAAAACTTTGAAAATTCATAACTAATTCAAGAAAAATCCAAATAGGTCAAACTCAATTTCATTCAACTTATAATAATGTCTGATATCTATTAAAAATATTAAAATTCCAGAAACTCATTAAATCTGAAAAGTTAACAAATAGGTCAAACATAGTCAAATTTAAACCAAAACTTCAAACCTTCATAATAAAATCTAGAAAAATCCAATTTCAGCTTACTTATAATCTAACTGATCTTATTAAGGTCTAGTATTTTAATAAAATATTAATTTTCCAAAAAATACTCTTAATTAAATGTGTAAAATAATCCAAAAAATTCCAAAATTCAATATTTGATTTCAAACTATAAAAAATATTAAGTTAATATTTAAAACACTCAACGAACCTTTTAAAACCCAACAACCATCCTAAAGATGAAGTTTATTGGTTGGACTACTCTGGGCTGCGGGACTACGTGTCCTAAGGAGGCTTGTTCCTCGAGCCTGGTGACACAACACCACAAATGGATTATAAGGGGTGTTAAACCTTAAAATAAATTAATCATTAATTACTTAACCATTTAAAATCTCTAATTCAACCATATTAATCTGGTTTATCAGCTGGACTGCTCCAGGCTATGGGGCTATGTATCCTAAGGTGGCTTTGTTCCTCAAGCTTGGTGGCACAACGCCACGAATCAATTAATGGCAAACTTAAATTAACAAAATTTTAAAAAAAGCAATCAACCAATTTTGATTAAAATTCCTAAGCTTTTAAACACTAATTAACTTAAGCCACTTAATCATACCGGGTATCATTATGTAACATAGGCCTACGAGGCTATTAAGTTAGCCCCAAGGAAGGTGAAATAAACTCCACGACCTCAGTACACAAAATGGGCGAGCACAGAACGAAGACTGATTCAAATCCAAAACTTCCAGAAGTTACTTATCCAGTGTCTCCAACAGATAAAGATGTTGCAAATCTATTTTTCATGTCTTATGTTTTGATGATTGACAAACACTGTTTCTCTCGGATAGCTTGTTGCTTCTAACTTTTCAGGAATTGAAGATCGGACGATCAAAAAGGAGCCAATATCAGGAATGCGTAGGTTTAGGGTTGAGTCAGTCTGTACATTTGTTTTTTACCTTTTGAGTCCACTTGTAATAGTCAAAGAGACTGATGCAATGTAACCCTTCACACACACACTTGAGAGACTTAGAATTTCTGTTTTTACTCATATCGGCCAGGACGATTTCTTGGATCGGCCTGGACGATCAGCTTAAAACAGAAAGTCTAATTAAGGATTCTTAATTAAGGCAGCCGACATTAACAGATCGGCCTGGATGATACGTGTATCGGCCAGGACGATAAGCTCAAAACAGAAAGAAGTAGCCGCCATAGTCAAGTATGGTATACTATATTTTTAAATTATCGGCCAGGACAATCCTATGATCGGCCTGGGCAATATTCACAAATTATGCCATAATTGTTCAGGAAATCAAGGAAGTAATTAAGGATGATTGATATGATCATATCGTCCTGGACGATCGCAGGATAGGCCAAGACGATTTAGTCAAAAACCTTAAGTTACTTCAGGACGATCGATATCGGCCAGCTCATATCCAGGGCTATTGTCAGGACGATTTTCCTCTGATTTGAACTGATCGGCCAGGACGATCTTGTGATCGGCCGGGACGATCAAGCCAATTTTCAATCGTCCTGTTTTCCATCCAGGGCGATGCTCTGGCCGATCATCATTGATTTGTACTGATCAGCCAGGCCGATGTCCATATCGGCCTGGACGATATTGTCGGCAACTTGCAATTAATGAGCTCTTTTGAAGCTCTTCTA
This sequence comes from Dendrobium huoshanense, assembly GCA_016618105.1. Classification (NCBI taxonomy): domain Eukaryota; kingdom Viridiplantae; phylum Streptophyta; class Magnoliopsida; order Asparagales; family Orchidaceae; genus Dendrobium; species Dendrobium huoshanense. Next base: position 44,745,391 of record CM028342.1, read on the forward strand.
TTTAAGAGCTCTTGTTCAATGTTTTTAAAAAACTTTTGGCTGCTGCCTTGACCTGAGAAGACCTTGAGGAGAGAAAGAGAGAGAGGAGAGAGAGAGAGGATCTTGTGAGGGGAGCTTGTGAGGGATTTCACAAGGGTTGCTTCAAGGATCTCTCTGCATCATCTTCATCTAGAGTTTCTCGTCCGTGGAAGGGTCGGTAGAGGTAAGGATTTTTGCTTTTGGTTTTGGTTCTCTGCCAGCTTAAAGAGGAAGCAAAAGGAGAAAAGTTCTCTGCCTTACCGGTGTGGCAAAAGGTAGGTTCTTGTGAGGGTTTCTTCGCCTAGCCGTGGGGGCTAAAGGAGAGTCACTTTTTTTGTAGTGCAATACTTGGAGGGTGCCTCCAAGGAGTAGACGTAGGTCGAGTCGACCAAACCACTATAAATTTCTGTGTTCCTTTTCTTGCTTCCGCACTTTTAAATTCCGCATTTTATTTTTGTGGTGTGATTTGGTTTATGCAATTTTCTTTCTTTGTAAAAAGAAATTTTTAAAATACCAATTCACCCCCCCTCTTGGTTAGTTTGGGACTAAGTTCATAGGGCTTAACATCCCCATCAAACTTTCAAGTGGTATCAGAGCTTGATTCGAAAATTAAAGTTTGAAAACTTTTTGAATTTGATCCATGTATAACTTTGGGAATCGCAACACTACGGAAGGGTATTCCATTACCCAACCTCCTCTATTTGATAACCTACCTTTTGATTTTTGGAAAACTTGCATGTCAACTTTTTTACAATCTACTGATTATCGCATGTGGATGCTTATTCAAGAAGGTTATTCTCCACCTTCTCGTGAAATTAATGGTTTTAAAACTGAAGTTGCTTTTACCGAATGGACTTTTGACGAACGAGATTTAGCTCAATTAAATGCGAAATGTTTGAATTATTTTTTCTGTGCTTTGAAATCTGAGGATTACATGCGTGCTTCAACTTGCAAAACTGGTAAAGAAATTTGGGATAAATTGTGCATTACTTATGAAGGCACTAATGAAGTTAAACAATCCCGTTTAAACATTCTCTTGCATGACTACGAACTTTTTTGTATGAAACCTCATGAATCGATTTCTGACATGTACACTAGGTTTACTCAGATTGCTACTTCATTGCATGCACTAGGAAAAGAACTTTCGAACTATGAAAAGGTTAACAAGATTTTGAGATGCTTGCCTTCGTCTTATGATGCAAAAATTACTGCCATCACTGAATCTAAAGATTTGAACACCTATTCTATTGATAACTTGCTTGGCTCACTCATTGCTTACGAGCAAGGGGTGAATCAAAGAAATCTTGATGCAGGTGAGAAGAAAAAGGAGAAAACAGTTGCATTGAAGGCGCACAAATCAGATTCTGAATCTTCCGGGTCTGAAAGCGATGAAGTTGCCTTCATCAAAAGATAATTCAAAAGCTTTCTAAGGAAGAAACAAAAGCATCATCAAAGTTGGAGAAAAGGTAAGGATCATAAACATATTAAAGAATCTTCTGATATTGTTTGTTTGAATGCAGGAAACCTGGACATGTAAGAGCTGATTGTCCTACACTTCAAGATCATTCAAACAAAGAAAAGGAAAAAGGTGAGGAGAAAGCTAAGTCAAGGAAGGAGAAGAAGAAAATCCAAAGAGGCTTCTGGGCAGAATCTGGTACTGATTCCTCTGAGACTGAACCAGAGGAAGAGACTACAAACTTGTGTTTCATGGGAGAAAATCAAAGTGATGAGGAAGAGGTATGTAAACCAACCTATGATGAATTATTTGAAATTTATGAAAAAATCCATACATCATACAAAAAAATTAAGAAAACTCATGCTAGCCTAAAATTAGAACATTCAAATCTACAAAAAGAGCATGAAGTTCTTCTCAAAGATCATGCAATGATTGATTCAAATTACATGGCTCTCCTTGATGAATTTGATGATTTAAACAAGAAGCATTTGGAATTAGTTAATAAAAGTAATGCATTAAAAGCTTCACACACCTCACTTAACGATGATCTTAAGAAATCTAAAGAAATTGAGAAAAATTTGAGGATTGAGAATGATGCATTAAAAAGAACTAACTTGAGAATTCAAAATGATTTGGAAACATGTAAGAAAGCTAGGATGACACCAACTTCTAATCAAAAGCCAGAACCTAGGAAGAGGCATTTTTACCCAAACCATTTAAGAAAACCTTTTCCTGGAGTTTAATATTTTTCTTGTGGCTTGCTAGGACACATCTCACACACTTGCACAGTTCACCGTAGTACACATTGGGTGTGGAGACCTAAGATGCATGATTCAAAGCATATCACATCTGCATTGCACTCTACATTTCCTAAGAAGGAGCCCAAACCTGTTTGGGTTCCTAAAACTGATTGTTGTTGAGTTTTGCAGGTGTGCTCTCACTAAAGACCTCGTGGGAGCATAAGATAACTGGACATAAGGAGGCTTGCAGCTCAATTACTTAAATCCGTTGCTTTATCACTTGCTTGAAATCTTTAGTTTTTGTGTGTCTTTTATTTGTTTGTGCTAGTTTTTTTTGTGCTCACTTTGTGTTGTTTTTAGTTTGCTTTTTTTTTATTTTTTAGTTTTATGAGTTTTTGTTTTCCACTTTGGTCTTTATTTTTTTGGCCTTCCATATGATGAAACTTCTCAAACTTTTAAATATTGGAGTTTTTGGAGATAGGGGTTTAGCTTTTCTAAATTGGTTAAAGGGAGTAAACTGTTAATGTTTTCCCTTCTTCTAACTTTGTTTTGTGGCATGATTTTCTTCCATTAAAACAAAAGTCTAAACTTAGTTTAACCAATGGCTTTTTAAGATCTCTTTCTTATCTTTCTACATTAAATTATCTTATGCATAATAGTCAAAATTCTTAGATATCATTCAAGCTTTTGAGATCTTACCATTGCTGTTATCACGTGATTTTGATTTTGTGTTGTGGATTGTTCTTCCCTATGTTAGAGAGAGAGCTCCTATTCTCTAATATTTGGAGGATATACTCACAACTAAGTATTTTTTCTTTAAGGGTATATTAAAGAGTTTTTAGCTTGCAAAAGTTAAAAAGGAAAGAGGCCAATGAAGCCAAATTGAAAATAAAGCTATATACAATAAAGTGTATCAAAAATCAAAAGATGCTCAAAGAGCCAATAAAAGTGACAAGAGGCATATAATTAGCCCACTAAATGCAAGCTATCATCTCTTTGGTAAAACTCTTAAAACTTAGAAAACTCATTGATTATGTGATACCTTCAAAGATTTGATTTCAACTTCCATGATTGAGAAAAATTATTTTGGTTTATTATTTATGAGATATTTTTGTTGTTAACAAGTCTTGATTGGATCTTTTTATCCTTTTTGTTATTCCGAGTTAGGACTCTGTTGTTTTTAAGAGAATTTTGTACCCTGAAGGATGTCCGATCTATGATTAATGGAATCAGTTTTTCTACCTTCTTCTGATTGGATTTTGTTAAACCTCTTGATCTCCTAAAACTTTAAAAGTTTAATTCATGAAAAGAATTCTCATATGATGCCTCCATATGACTGTTTTTTTTTCATTTGTTTTATTTTTGAGGGTCTTGATCATCACCATTCTTTTCTTGATTTCAAATTCAAGTCACATCGGCCTAGTCGATATTTCTATCGTCCTGGCCGATATGACAAATTCTGTCCAAAATCTATCTGCTGATCTTTTTCTGTGCTTACTGCAATTCATCGTCCTGGACGATACTATATCGTCCCGGACGATTTGATCGAATTCATGGTGATAGTCCTGGCCGATAGTATATTTGTCTGGCTGATGCATTCTATGTGCATCGTTCTGGCCGATACACTGGATCGTCCTGGACGATCCACGTGTCAGCACGTTTTGATCTTTAAATTCGGCCCCGGACGATCCATTATTGGACCATCGGCCGGGCTGATCCACTGTTTGTCCTGGACGATACACGTGGCAAGCATTTAAAATGTTTTAACTTCGGCCAGTACGATCAATTATTGTGCATCGTCTTGGACGATACACCTAATCGGCCTGGACAATCTGCTTTTTCAACGGTCGTCCGGACTGACTCCTCGGGCCGATAGCCTGTGTCTAATCGGCCTGGCCGATATCTGATCGGCCCAGACGATTGAACCGCCTTTTTGACCAATCGGCCTGTACGTAATTATTGAACCATATCGGCCTGGATGATTCCGCGATCGGCCAGGACGATATGGCCGTTTCTTTAAATTTAGGCCGATCCAACCATAATTTTTCACTCCTCATCCTTTCTCTCTTTGTGTTTTTGCTTAGTACTCTCAAATGGCAGGTGGGAAACGCGTCCGACAGACCTCTGGGAGTTCCTCGAGGGCAAGGATTGACCCTCATTTCCGGGAAGCAGAAGATGAAGCCGCATATCATCGTTATAAAGAATGTGGAATTACTGTTTCCAGAATTATCAATCTGGCCCACATCTCTTACCCGGTAATGGATCTCTTCGCTCACACTTCCCTTTGCTTCATACTATCTCTTGTTTTCCCTTTCAATTCAGAGCTTCTTCTAGAATTTTTCGCAAATCTTCGCATCAACCCTACCTTTACAGCCCTGACCTCCTATGTGAATCGACGCCCTGTCGAAATCACATATCAGGACTGTGTAGATCTTTTACAGCTATCCACCACCGGAGATAAGCTGCACATAATTGCCTCTGACCCTGATTTTGACTGGTCCACAGCAAATCACTTTCTTCGCCAGACCAATGTACCTTACCATGTTGGAGAGACTAGCTCTTTAGTCAGAGATGCTAGGACAATCCAACATGTCCTTCGCACCTCCGTCATTCCAAAAGCCGGCGACCGAGTCCACATTACCCCTCTACTTTCCCTCACTACCTTCTACATCATGGCTCATAGGGAAATAAACACTGCGGACCTAATTTTTTGTTACATTGATCACCTAACAATAATTCGCAATCCAGGCCACAAAAGGAAGCCAAATCTAGCCTTATGACACATCATAGCCTATTTTCTTGAAACTAAATACCAAATTCAATATCCCAATCCACCAGACTTCCCAACTCTCTTCTACTCAAACAATTCCTTTAGCACCCTTCACAGTACTCGTCTCCACCCTGATGAACCTCGGGGGGCTAGAGAGGAGGAGGCTCCCGCTCTAGCTCCCTTTCCTGACCCTGCTCCTCTCCACCAGCATTCACCGGTTGATCAGTTGATTGAGAGATTTGATCGTTGGGAGACCCGGTTTGACGCCTATGTTGCTGCCCAGGAGCAGCAACACTCTGAGGACAATGCCCGTTACGAGCATCACCGCGCTGAGGATTTAGCTCGTTTTGACAGTTTTCTTACTCACCAGCAGCTGCAGCATGACCAGGACATTTCCTGGTTCAATGCTCAGTTTACCACGCTTGCCAGTTACTTTCAGCAGCCACCTCCACCACCTCCATCTGATGATCAGGACCCCTCGTTGTTTTAGTTTGTGCTTTATGTTACTGTTTCTTGTCTTATTGTAGTTAGTCTTTCTTGATGTTTTTATGTTGTTTATGGACTCTCTTTTTGTGATGACAAAAGGGGGAGTAGGATAGGGTGTGGTAGGAAAAAGTTGATGTTGTAACTTTGATTATCTAATGAATCTATTTTTGTTTAATTTTTGATTTTCCTACTTGTGTTTTGCCATCATCAAAAAGGGGGAGATTGTTGCAAATCTATTTTTCATGTCTTATGTTTTGATGATTGACAAACACTGTTTCTCTTGGACAGCTTGTTGCTTCTAACTTTTTAGGAATTGAAGATCGGACGATCAAAAAGGAGCCAAGATCAGGAATGCGTAGGTTTAGGGTTGAGTCAGTCTGTACATTTATTTTTTACCTTTTGAGTCCACTTGTAATAGTCAAAGAGACTGATGCTATGTAACCCTTCACACACACACTTGAGAGACTTAGAATTTCTGTTTTTACTCATATCGGCCAGGATGATTTCTTGGATCGGCCTGGACGATCAGCTTAAAACAGAAAGTCTAATTAAGGATTCTTAATTAAGGCAGCCGATATTAATAGATCAGCCTGGACGATACGTGTATTGGCCAGGACGATAAGCTCAAAACAGAAAGAAGTAGCCGCCATAGTCAAGTATGGTATACTGTATTTTTAAATTATCGGCCAGGACGATCCTATGATCAGCCTTTACGATATTCTCAAATTATGTCATAATTGTTCAGGAAATCAAGGAAGTAATTAAGGATGATTGATATGATCATATCGTCCTGGATGATCGCAGGATTGGCCAGCTCATATCCAGGGCTATTGTCAGGACGATTTTCCTCTGATTTGAACTGATCGGCCAGGACGATCTTGTGATCGGCCGGGACGATCAAGCCAATTTTCAATCGTACTGTTTTCCATCCAGGGCGATGCTCTGGCCGATCATCATTGATTTGTACTGATCGGCCAGGCCGATGTCCATATCGGCCTGGACGATATTGTCGGCAACTTGCAATTAATGAACTCTTTTGAAGCTCTTCTATTTAAGAGTTTTTTTTCAACATTTTTAAAAAACCTTTGGCTGCTGCCTTGACCTGAGAAGACCTTGAGGAGAGAAAGAGAGAGAGGAGAGAGACAGAGGATCTTGTGAGGGGGAGCTTGTGAGGGATTTCACAAGGGTTGCTTCAAGGATCTCTCTGCGTCGTCTTCGTCTAGAGTTTCTCGTCCGTGGAAGGGTCGGTAGAGGTAAGGAGTTTTGCTTTTGGTTTTGGTTCTCTGCCAGCTTCAGGAGGAAGCAAAAGGAGAAAGGTTCTCTGCCTTGCCGGGGTGGCAAAAAAGAGGTTCTTGTGAGGGTTTCTCCGCCTAGCCGTGGGGGCTAAAGGAGAGTCACTTTTTTTGTAGTGCAATACTTAAAGGGTGCCTCCAAGGAGTGGACGTAGGTCGAGTCGACCGAACCACTATAAATTTCTGTGTTCCTTTTCTTGCTTCTGCACTTTTAAATTCCGCATTTTATTTTTGTGGTGTGATTTGGTTTATGCAATTTTCTTTCTTTGTAAAAAGAAGTTTTTAAAATACCAATTCACCCCCCCTCTTGGTTAGTTTGGGACTAAGTTCATAGGGCTTAACATCCCCATCAAACTTTCAAGTGGTATCAGAGCTTGATTCGAAAATTAAAGTTTGAAAACTTTTTGAATTTGATCCATGTCTAACTTTGGGAATCGCAACACTACGGAAGGGTATTCCATTACCCGACCTCCTCTGTTCGATAACCTACCTTTTGATTTTTGGAAAACTCGCATGTCAACTTTTTTACAATCTACTGATTATCGCATGTGGATGCTTATTCAAGAAGGTTATTCTCCACCTTCTCGTGAAATTAATGGTTTTAAAACTGAAGTTGCTTTTATCGAATGGACATTTGACGAACGAGATTTAGCTCAATTAAATGCGAAATGTTTGAATTGTTTTTTCTGTGCTTTGAAATCTGAGAATTATATGCGTGTTTCAACTTGCAAAACTGGTAAAGAAATTTGAGATAAATTGTGCATTACTTATAAAGGCACTAATGAAGTTAAACAATCCCGTTTAAACATTCTCTTGCATGACTACGAACTTTTTTGTATGAAACCTCATGAATCGATTTCTGACATGTACACTAGGTTTACTCAGATTGCTACTTCATTGCATGCACTAGGAAAAGAACTTTCGAACTATGAAAAGGTTAACAAGATTTTGAGATGCTTGCCTTCGTCTTATGATGCAAATATTACTGCCATCACTGAATCTAAAGATTTGAACACCTATTCTATTGATAACTTGCTTGGCTCACTCATTGTTTACGAGCAAGGGGTGAATCAAAGAAATCTTGATGCAGGTGAGAAGAAAAAGGAGAAAACAATTGCATTGAAGGCGCACAAATCAGATTCTGAATCTTCCGGGTCTGAAAGCGATGAAGTTGCCTTCATCACAAGGCAATTCAAAAGCTTTCTAAGGAAGAAACAAAAGCATCATAAAAGTTGGAGAAAATGTAAGGATCATAAACATATTAAAGGATCTTCTGATGTTGTTTGTTTTGAATGCAGGAAACCTGGACATGTAAGAGCCGATTGTCCTACACTTCAAGATCATTCAAACAAAGAAAAGGAAAAAGGTGAGGAGAAAGCTAAGTCAAGGAAGGAGAAGAAGAAAATCCAAAGAGGCTTCTGGGCAGAATCTGGTACTGATTCCTTTGAGACTGAACCAGAGGAAGAGACTACAAACTTGTGCTTCATGGGAGAAAATCAAAGTGATGAGGAAGAGGTATGTAAACCAACATATGATGAATTGTTTGAAATTTGTGAAAAAATCCATACATCATAAAAAAAACTTAAGAAAACTCATGCTAGCCTAAAATTAGAACATTCAAATCTACAAAAAGAGCATGAAGTTCTTCTCAAAGATCATGCAACAATTGATTCAAATCACATGGCTCTCCTTGATGAATTTGATGATTTAAACAAGAAGCATTTGGAATTAGTTGATAAAAGTAATGCATTAAAAGCTTCACACACCTCGCTTAACGATGATCTTAAGAAATCTAAAGAAATTGAGAAAAATTTGAGGATTGAGAATGATGCATTAAAAAGAACTAACTTGAGAATTCAAAATGATTTGGAAACATGTAAGAAAGCTAGGATGACACCAACTTCTAATCAAAAGCCAGAACCTAGGAAGAGGCATTTTTACCAAAACCATTTAAGAAAACCTTTTCCTGGAGTTCAATGTTTTTCTTGTGGCATGCTAGGACACATCTCACACACTTGCACAGTTTACCGTAGTACACATTGGGTGTGGAGACCTAAGATGCATAATTCAAAGCATATTACATATGCATTGCACTCTACATTTCCTAAGAAGGAGCCCAAACCTGTTTGGGTTCCTAAAACTGACTGTTGTTGAGTTTTGCAGGTGTGCTCTCACCAAAGACCTCGTGGGAGCATAAGATATCTAGACATAAGGAGGCTTGCAGCTCAATTACTTAAATCCGTTGCTTTATCACTTGCTTGAAATCTTTAGTTTTTGTGTGTCTTTTATTTGTTTGTGCTAGTTTTTTTTGTGCTCACTTTGTATTATTTTTAGTTTGCTTTTTTTTATTTTTTAGTTTTATGAGTTTTTGTTTTCCACTTTGGTCTTTATTTTTTTGGCCTTCCATATGATGAAACTTCTCAAGCTTTTAAATATTGGAGTTTTTGGAGATAGGGGTTTAGCTTTTCTAAATTGGTTAAAGGGAGTAAACTGTTGATGTTTTCTCTTCTTCTGACTTTGTTTTGTGGCATGATTTTCTTCCATTAAAACAAAAGTCTAAACTCAGTTTAACCAATGGCTTTTTAAGATCTCTTTCTTATCTTGCTACATTAAATTATCTTATGCATAATAGTCAAAATTCTTAGATATCATTCAAGCTTTTGAAATCTTACCATTGCTGTTATCACGTGATTTTGATTTTGTGTTGTGGATTGTTCTTCCCTATATTAGAGAGAGAGATCCTATTCTCTAATATTTGGAGGATATACTCACAACTAAGTATTTTTTCTTTAAGGGTATATTAAAGAGTTTTTAGCTTGCAAAAGTTTAAAAGGAAAGAGGCCAATGAAGCTAAATTGAAAAAAAAGCTATATACACAAAAGTGTATCAAAAATCAAAAGATGCTCAAAGAGCCAATAAAAGTGACAAGAGGCATAAAATTAGCCCACTAAATGCAAGCTATCATCTCTTTGGTAAAACTCTTAAAACTTAGAAAACTCATTGATTATGTGATACCTTCAAAGATTTGATTTCAATTTCCATGATTGAGAAAAATTATTTTGGTTTATTATTTATGAGATATTTTTGTTATTAACAATCCTTGATTGGATCTTCTTATCCTTTTTTTTATTCCGAGTTAGGACTCTGTTGTTTTTAAGAGAATTTTGTACCATGAAGGATGTCCGATCTAGGGTTAATGGAATCAGTTTTTCTACCTTCTTCTGATTGGATTTTGTTAAACCTCTTGATCGCCTAAAAATTTAAAAGTTTAATTCGTGAAAAGAATTCTCATATGATGCCTCCATAAAACAAAATAAAATAGAAAAATTAAAATCCAAAAATGTTCGGTGTTTGGTTTTCATTGTGTTGTTTTTATTTTTCTGTGTCTTTGACTGTTTTTTTTTCTTATGTTTTATTTTTGAGGGTCTTGATCATCACCATTCTTTTCTTGATTTCAAATTCAAGTCACATCGGCCTGGCCGATATTTCTATCGTCCTGGCCGATATGACAAATTTTGTCCAAAATCTATCTGCTGATCTTTTTCTGTGCTTACTGCAATTCATCGTCCTGGATGATACTATATCGTCCCGGACGATTTGATCGAACTCATGGTGATAGTCTTGGCCGATAGTATATTTGTCTGGCCGATGCATTCTATGTGCATCGTCCTGGCCGATACACTGGATCGTCCTGGACGATCCACGTGTCAGCACGTTTTGATCTTTAAATTCGGCCCCGGACGATAAATTATTGGACCATCGGCCGGGCCGATCCACTGTTCGTCCTGGACGATACACGTGGCAAGCATTTAAAACGTTTTAACTTCGGCCGGTACGATCAATTATTGTGCATCGTCCTGTACGATACACCTAATCGGCCTGGACGATCTGGTTTTTCAACGGTCGACCGGACTGACTCCTCGGGCCGATAGCCTGTGTCTAATCGGCCTGGCCGATATCTGATCGGCCTGGACGATTGGACCGCCTTTTTGACCAATCGGCCTGTACATAATTATTGAACCATATCGGCCTGGACGATTCCGCGATCGGCCAGGACGATATGGCCGTTTCTTTAAATTCAGGCCGATCCAGCCATAATTTTTCACTCCTCATCCTTTCTCCCTTTGTGTTTTTGCTTAGCACTCTCAAATGGCTGGTGGGAAATGCGTCCGACAGACCTCTGGGAGTTCCTCGAGGGTAAGGATTGACCCTCGTTTCCGGGAAGCAGAAGATGAAGCCGCATATCATCGTTATAAAGAATGTGGAATTAGTGTTTCCAGAATTATCAATCGGCCCACATCTCTTACCCGGTAATGGATCTCTTCGCTCACACTTCCCTTTGCTTCATACTATCTCTTATTTTCCCTTTCATATCAGAGCTTCTTCTAGAATTTTTCGCAAATCTTCGCATAAACCCTACCTTCACAGCCCTGACCTCCTATGTGAATCGACGCCCTGTCGAAATCACATATCAGGACTGTGTAGATCTTTTACAGCTATCCACCATCGGAGATAAGCTACACATAATTGCCTCTGACCCTGATTTTGACTGGTCCACGACAAATCACTTTTTTCGCCAGACCAATGTACCTTACCATGTTGGAGAGACTAGCTCTTTAGTCAGAGATGCTAGGACAATCCAACATGTCCTTCGCACCTCCGTCATTCCAAAAATCGGCGACCGAGTCCACATTACCCCTCTACTTTCCCTCACTACCTTCTACATCATGGCTCATAGGGAAATCAACACTGCGGACCTAATTTTTCGTTACATTGATCACCTAACAACAATTCGCAATCCAGGCCACAAAAGGAAGCTAAATCTAGCCTTAGGACACATCATAGCCTATGTTCTTGAAATTAAATACCAAATTCAATATCCCAATCCACCAGATTTCCCAACTCTCTTCTACTCAAACAATTCCTTTAGCACCCTTCACAGTACTCGTCTCCACCCTGATGAACCTCGGGGGGCTAGAGAGGAGGAGGCTCCCGCTCCAGCTCCCTTTCCTGACCCTGCTCCTCTCCACCAGCATTCACCGGTTGATCAGTTGATTGAGAGATTTGATCGTTGGGAGACCCGGTTTGACGCCTATGTTGCTGCCCAGGAGCAGCAACACTCTGAGGACATTGCCCGTTACGAGCATCACCGCGCTGAGGATTTAGCTCGTTTTGACAGTTTTCTTACTCACCAGGAGCTGCAGCATGACCAGGACATTGCCTGGTTCAATGCACAGTTTACCACGCTTGCCAGTTACTTTCAGCAGCCACCTCCACCACTTCCATCTGATGATCAGTATCCCTCGTTGTTTTAGTTTGTGCTTTGTGTTACTGTTTCTTGTCTTTTTGTAGTTAGTCTTTCTTGATATTTTTCTGTTGTTTCTGGACTCTCTTTTTGTGATGACAAAAGGGAGAGTAGGATAGGGTGTGGTAGGAAAAAGTTGATGTTGTAACTTTGATTATCTAATGAATCTATTTTTGTTTAATTTTTGATTTTCCTACTTGTGTTTTTCCATCATCAAAAAGGGTGAGATTGTTGCAAATCTATTTTTCATGTCTTATGTTTTGATGATTGACAAACACTGTTTCTCTTGGACAGCTTGTTGCTTCTAACTTTTCAGGAATTGAAGATCGGATGATCAAAAAGGAGCCAAGATCAGGAATGCGTAGGTTTAGGGTTGAGTCAGTCTGTACATTTGTTTTTTACCTTTTGAGTCCACTTATAATAGTCAAAGAGACTGATGCTATGTAACCCTTCACACACACACTTGAGAGACTTAGAATTTTTGTTTTTACTCATATCGGCCAGGACGATTTCTTGGATCGGCCTGGACGATCAGCTTAAAACAGAAAGTCTAATTAAGGATTCTTAATTAAGGCAGCCGACATTAATAGATCGGCCTGGATGATACGTGTATCGGCCAGGACGATAAGCTCAAAATAGAAAGAAGTAGCCGCCATAGTCAAGTATGGTATACTGTATTTTTAAATTATCGACCAAGACGATCCTATGATTGGCCTGGATGATATTCACAAATTATGTCATAATTGTTTAGGAAATCAAGGAAGTAATTAAGGATGATTGATACGATCATATCGTCCTGGACGATCGCAGGATCGGCCAGGACGATCTAGTCAAAAACCTTAAGTTACTTCAGGACGATCGATATCGGCCAGCTCATATCCAGGGCTATTGTCAGGACGATTTTCCTTTGATTTGAACTGATCGGCCAGGACGATCTTGTGATCGGCCGGGATGATCAAGCCAATTTTCAATCATCCTGTTTTCCATCCAGGGTGATGCTCTGGCCGATCATCATTGATTTGTACTGATCGGCCAGGCTGATGTCCATATCGGCCTGGACGATATTGTTGGCAACTTGCAATTAATGAGCTCTTTTGAAGCTCTTCTATTTAAGAGCTCTTGTTCAACGTTTTTAAAAAACCTTTGGCTGCTGCCTTGACCTGAGAAGACCTTGAGGAGAGAAAGAGAGAGAGAGAGGATCTTGTGAGGGGGAGCTTGTGAGGGATTTCACAAGGGTTGCTTCAAGGATCTCTCTGCGTCGTCTTCGTCTAGAGTTTCTCGTCCGTGGAAGGGTCGGTAGAGGTAATGAGTTTTGCTTTTGGTTTTGGTTCTCTGCCAGCTTCAGGAGGAAGCAAAAGGAGAAAGGTTCTCTGCCTTGCCGGGGTGGCAAAAAGGAGGTTCTTGTGAGGGTTTCTCCGCCTAGCCGTGGGGGCTAAAGGGGGGCTAAAGGAGAGTCACTTTTTTTGTAGTGCAATACTTGGAGGGTGCCTCCAAGGAGTGGACGTAGGTCGAGTCGACCGAACCACTATAAATTTCTGTGTTCCTTTTCTTGCTTCCGCACTTTTAAATTCTGCATTTTATTTTTTTGGTGTGATTTGGTTTATGCAATTTTCTTTCTTTGTAAAAAGAATTTTTTAAAATACCAATTCACCCCCCCCTCTTGGTTAGTTTGGGACTAAGTTCATAGGGCTTAACATCCCCATAAAACTTTCAAAAGATATCCATCAAATGATTGAAACCTAGGTGAGGGAGGCCCTAGCTCATTCTCAAGGAACTGTATCTATTCCAAAGGGTAGACCCTACCCTGAGGGAAATATGATTTGGTTCCTTATCCGAAGGGCTTCGTGCCACCTTATTTTAAAGTATTTAGTGGTTTAGAAAATTTGAGATAGCATCTAGTTCATTTTTGAGCAAGCTGTTGCAATATAGGAGGGTCAGATGCTCTACTCTTTTGTTAGTTTATGAGTAATTTATCCGGTATTGCTTTTGAGTGGTACGTAGATTTGCCAAATGGTTATGTAAAAACTTTTACAGAGCTCGAGGGTCTCTTCTTAAGAAGATTCTCAGGAGCTCAACAATGTGTAACTGTTGGCGATCTCGTCATTGAACAGTAAAAATCGGGTGAGTCTTTGGTTGACTACATCTTGAGGTTGCGAAACCTCTCGATGAAATGCAAACCCCAATTGCAAGAGTATCTTGAAATAGAGATTCTTCTAAAAAATATCCATGGTGCTAAAGGGGTTTACAATCAAAACCTTTGAAAAACTTTTTAATAAAGCTAGTAATCTACAAGAAGAGGCTTCCAAAATGCCATTCTTGAAAGATTCTACTGAAGATAAGAATGCTAGTAAATCATTGAAGTCCTTTGAAAAGAGAATATCAATGGTTTTAGCAATTGACAAAGCAAAGAAACCTCTTAATATCCAATAAAATAATCCTCAAGATCATCAAATTCAAAAATCTCAACCATTTTAGGTAACTTCTCAACCTACTAGAGGACCTTATCCGATGTCTATTAGAGAGAGATTGGCTCATCCTTATCCCTTTAAAAGAGAATCGGTAAGAAAAATTTTCAAGAGTCTTCAAAAGAAGCCAGACTTTCGATTGTTAGAGGCCAAGAAGTTGTAGGAGGCAAATAAGGGGGATGACCCCAATTTTTGCGCTTACCACCGCATGTTGGGCCATACAATAGAGGACTGCTTTATTTTCAAGGACTGGCTTGAAAGAAACTTTCATCAAGGTAACATCATAATTCAAAAGGAGTACTTTGTCGAACCTTATCAGGGGTCTGTCAAATCCATTTCAGGTAAAAATTCTAATCTTTCTTTGTCCATTGAGGATGGTTGGGATATAACATTATCTCGGACATTTAAAAAGTCGATTAACCAATTTTTTCATCTTTCTCAATAATTATTGATGAGAGCCCGGGGCCCGATCTAGGATGTTGACCTAGAGGCATCGTAGGAGGACGTTGGGATGATTCCTCTCCAGTAGTTATAAGAACTACTGTAATAAATAAAAATAAAAAGAGTGAACTTTCTGTAGAGAGAAAATTTGTTGATGAGAGATCTGTACAAGTGGTTGATGGTGGCTCAAAACCACTAGCCCCACTGAAGTTATCTGACTTTTACTTTGCCCCATCAAAGGCAAAGGATCAAAAATCAAATAAAAAGAAAGATCCTTCTGCTCAAATTTTGATGATTAATGTCAAGAATGTGATGCTAGATGAATCTTCTATTGAAAATAATCCAGAACTAGCTGAGATCAATCAAGAAGTTCAAAAACTCAGCTCTCTAGATTTGACCCCTCAAGGGAAAGATGAATTTGATGTCTTATCAGATTGTGATACCCCTGAAATTAATTTTCAAAGAAGTCCCATCATGGTAGACTTTTCAGATTCAGATTCTCATTCAGAAAATGACAATCAATTGCTTAAGGAGAGCGTAGACCTCCCCGTAGCTTGTCCTTCTGATGAAATCGTGCAAGTACAACTGCGCGGTGGTAAGGTCTTACCCCCTAGGCTTCCCCCATAGGAAAAAGGAAAATAAGTTATTTCCACTGATCCGATTCAAGTCCATACTCAACAATCAAACTCTCCTTCAAATCCACCGGGTCATGATGTTAATGTTCCAAGTGTTGATTACAATGTTTTAGCTCACCTTAGGAAGTTTCCTGCTAAGTTGAGCATTTATGATGCCCTTGTCCTTTCAAAAGTGATGAGGGAGACTCTAATTAAAGCACTTCTTGACCTAGAGATTTGCTTAGCTCAACTAGCTTTGACTTCTGAAGAAGAAGCTTTATACTTTAAGGAAGTCCCAGGAGTTACCTTCTCCGACGAAGATCTACTCCTTGGAACTGCCGATCATAATCACCCACTTTACATCACCATAAATGTGGGAAAGTTCAATCTATCAAGAGTTCTTGTTGATCCGGGTGCATCGATCAATGTGATGAACATAAAGACTCTTGTACACCTCAGAGTTGCTACTAGCAAGCTCTCAACCGACAGGCTTCGTGGGTTCAACGAAAAGGGCTAGAAGTTTTTAGGTTCAATCACACTAATTCTAGAGATAGGAGAGTTAAAAACTGAAGCAAAATTTTATATAATTGATTCTGCAACATTCTTTAATGCACTCCTAGGTAGTCCCTCCCTGGATCCATGAGTATAGAATGGTTCCTTTCACCCCACATCAATACATCAAGTACCAACGAGATGGCATTGAGTTTAAAATTAAGGTTGATTTGCAACCATTCTCTATTCACGAGGTCGGAATCTACGAGGATGCTGCATATTATGCTCCCAAAGGGTCCACTGCCAAATCTAAGATAGAGATTAATATTAAGGAGGAAAAAGTAGAAAGTTAATGTTCAAAAGCAATTCAAGAGCTGAGAAAATAAAAGGTAAAAAATCAAAAAAAGATAAAATTCAAGTAGTGAAGACGACGTCGAGCATATGGTCTTTAGGCCTCCAAACAATTTGGCTCAAAGAGGTGGGAGGATGGCCCAAAGAGCACGTGGCTGAGGCCGTGCTTAAATCAAAAGAATGAATACCCCGATGTACATCGAACATGAATCAGGTTCTGATGAAGAAACAATAAAGAGGGGTGCCAGAATTTCTTTTGACTACAGAAAAATCAATCATCCTCCAAAGTTTGATCTCACCTTAGATTCAGATAGTGACCAGGAGGATAACAATTCTAAACCTCAAAGTGATGAGTCTGAATTGAGTATATTTGAAAAGCTTTATAGGGTAGTTAAATCCTTAGCCTTAACCCCACTGTATGTTGACAGAGTCTTAGGGTTAGTTGTTAAGAGAGTTGCAATTTGCATGTTTTATATTCTTGCAACTTTTATAGTTTTGATGATTTCAAATATTATTGTTTTATGTATAGTTATCTCCTAACACTTTTTGGAAAAGTTATTTTTTCTCTTGTATGTACTAACATTTCAGGAAAATCAAACTCCAGACTACAAAGACTTCAAATCAAAATCAGCATGAGATAATTTATGGATTTAAAACTTGTAATTTTTCTTTGAATTAAGTTTTGAAAGGGAGTGATTGTAATTGAGTGAATACACACGCACACTTAAGGAGATCTTGAGAAATTTGTACTGATCGTACGGAACTTACATCATTCGTACTGGACGATCAAGTCAGTTATCTCCTCATAAGAGTAATGGAACGAGTAGGAGTCGAAGGAAAAATTTTTAAGTCCTGATTATCCAGGATGAAGTGTATTCATCCCAGGATAAAATATTCTCTGGAAAATTTTCGTTAAAAAATGAAGTGTATTTGTTCCAGGACGAGTTGATCTATGGATTGCTATCGTCCAGGATGAAGTGTATTAGTCCCAGGATGATTTACTCTCTGTAAAACTTTCGTCCGGATGAACCTTAGCTTTGTACCAGGGTGAAGTGAACCGACTCTGAAAATTAAGTGCCGTTATGTAGTTTTTGGGAACCGACCTATGTATAACCGTTCGTACCAGACAAACCTAGTTCGTACGGGATAATGTGTGTGTACGAAGTCATTTCATACCCATATACATTAGGTTCATTTCCAACGTACTTAAGTAAAATCATCCAAGATGATCCACGATCATACGGGATGATCCAATAAATATTGACTTGAAAATTTGTAGTTTTTGGATGGTTTTTTGGGTCTTTTCTATAAAAAGTCCAAACTAAACTACCACATAATCTTTTTGCCCATTGGTCTTCATGCCTATTGAAAGAAGAGTCAAGAAAAGAGTGTGAGAGAGCATTCGAAAGAAGATTCTTACTACTGGAGTGAGAAGGCTTCACTTGGTGATTAAAGGTAAGAGTCTATACTTTTGATTTGGAATTACTTCACTCTTTTCTTTCTTCCTACTAGATTTATTGTGAGAAGATCTGTCAAGGAGATCCGGTTCTCTGTCGACACTTGGAGAGTGTGAAAAGCCAAAGGGTTCTTTGCCCACACTAGGATAGTGTGAACAGCCAAAGTGTTCTCTGCCCACACTAGGTGAGTGTGAACAGCCGAAGGGTTCTCTGCCCATACTAGGAGAGTGTGAACAGATGAAGGGTTCTCTGTCCACACTAGGAGAGTGTAAAAGGATGAAGGGTTCTTTGCCCACACTATGAGAGTGTGAAAGGATGAAGGGTTCTCTGCCCACACTAGGAGAGTGTGAAAGGACAAAGGGTTCTCTGCCAACACTAGGGATAGTGTCAAAGGACGATGATTCTCTGCCAACACTGGGGATAGTGTAAAAGGATGACGGTTCTCTGCCAACACTGGGGATAGTGTAAAAGGACAATGGTTTTCTGCCGCACCGGGTAGTGGTGGAAAGAGTTTTTGTAAAGACTTCTCCGCCTTGCCGTGGGTGCAAAAGAAGAGTTACTATTGGTATTAGTGCAATACTCTGAGGGTGCCTCCGGGGAGTGGATGTAGGTTTGATTTTGACCGAACCACTATAAATTTGGTGTTCTTTATTTTTTCGCTATTTTTATTTTAACGTTTATAACTTGTGGTTGAAAAATCTATTTCTATAAAACTCACTAAAGTTAGTTTTTATTTCCAAATTTTAAGAGGGTAAAATTTTTTTTAATTACCAATTCACCCCCCCTCTTGGTTAGCCGTGGGACATAATCTTAGGTTTAACAACCTAATTCTTAGTGAACGAGTTTCAACAAATGGTATCAGAGCTTTGTTTCAAAATCATATTTTACATTCTTGCAACTTTTATAATTTTGATGATTTTAATTATTATTGTTTTATGTATAGTTATCTCCTAACACTTTTTGGAAAAGTTGTTTTTGCTCTTGTGTGTACTAATATTTCTGGAAAATCAAACTTTAGACTACAAAGACTTCAAATCAAATTCAGCATGAGATACTTTGTGGATTTATAACTTGCATTTTTTCTTTGAATTAAGTTTTGAAAGGGAGTGATTGTAATTGAATGAATACACACACACACTTAAGGAGATCTTGAAAAATTTATACTGATCGTTTGGGACAAACATTATTCGTACGAGATGATCAAGTCAGTTATCTCCTCATAAGAGCAATGGAACGAGCAGGAGTCGATGAAAGTTTGCTAGGGATGTTAAGCCCTATAGAACTGGTCCAAGCTAACCAAGAAGGGGGGTGGTGAATTGGTAATTAAAAAATTTCTTTTTACTAAGAGTGAAAATCACAAACCAAAATCACGCCATAAAAATAAATGCGGAAATAAAAGTGCGGAAGCAAGAAATCAAGAACACAGAAATTTATAGTGGTTTGGTCAACTCGACCTACGTCCACTCCTTGGAGGCACCCTCTAAGTATTGCACTATAAAACGTGACTCTCCTTTAGCCCCCAAGGCTAGGCGGAGAAGCTCTCACAAGAACCTCCTTTTAGCCACCCCGGCAAGGCAGAGAACCTACCTCCTTTTGCTTCCACCTGAAGCTGGCAGAGAACCACAACCAAAAGCTAACTCCTTACCTGTACCGACCCTTCCACAGATGAGAAACTCTAGATGAAGAACAAGTAGAGCGATCCTTAAAGCAACCATTGTGAATCCACTCACAAGATCCCGCTCACAAGATCCTCTCTCTCTCTCCCTCTCTCTCTTTCTCTCCTCAGGTCTTCTCAGGTCAAGGAAGCAGCCAAAGGTTTTCAAAACGTTGAACATGAGCTCTTAAATAGAAGAGCTTCAAAGGAGCTCATTAATTGCAAGTTGCCGACTTTATCGTCCAGGCCGATATGGACATCGGCCTGGCCGATCAGTACAAATTAAAGAAGATCGGCCAGAGCATAGCCCTGAATGCAAAATAGGACGATTGAAAATTGGCTTGATCGTCTAGGCCGATCTCACAATCATCCTGGCCGATCAGTTCAAATTAGAGGAAAATCGTCCTGAGAATAGCCCTGGAAACGAGCTGGCCGATATTTATTGTCCTGAAGTAACTTATGGTCTTTGATTGAATCGTCCTGGCCGATCTTGCGATCGTCCAAGACGATATGATCGTATCAATCATCCTTAATTACTCCCTTGATTTCCTAATCAATTAAGGGATAATTTGAGAATATCGTCCAGGCCGATAAAGGATCGTCCTGACCGATAATTTAAAAATACAGTATACCTTAATTATCTATTGCGGCAACTTCTTTCTATTTTGAGAATATCGTCCTGACCAATACACGTATCATCTAGGCCGATTTGTTAATGATGGCTGCCTTAATTAAGACTCCTTATTTAGACTTTTTATTTTAAGCCTGATCGTCCAGGCCGATAGAAAAAATCGTCCTGGCCGATATGAGAAAAAATAGAAATTCTAAGTCTCTCAAGTGTGTGTGTGAAGGGTTACTTAGCATCAGTCTCTTTGACCATTACAAGTAGACTCAAGAAGTGAAAAATAAAAGTACAGACTGACTCAACCCTAAACCTACACAATCCTGAATTGGCTTCATCTTGTTCGTCCGATTTTTGATTCCTGAAATGTTAGAAGCAACAAGCAGTCCAAAAGAAATAGTATTTGTCAATCATCAAAACATAAGCCATGAAAAATAGATTTGCAACAATCTCCCCCTTTTTGATGATGGCAAACACAAGTAGGAAAAAAAAAATCCAAAAAAAAAGTCCATTAGAATTTCAAGGTTTCAACAACTTTTCTTACCACACCCTACTCCCCCTTTTGTCATCACAAAAAGAGGGTCCAGATACAAAAGAAAAAACAAACAAGGACTAAAAAGCAAACTACAAAAAATAGGAAACAAATAATAGAAAGCACCGACTAAAAGAACGAGGGATCCTGATCATGTGATGGAGGTGGCTGCTGAAAGTAGCTGGCAAGCATGGTAAATTGAGCATTGAACCAGGCGATGTCCTGGTCATGCTGCTGCTGCTGGTGAGTAAGGAAACTATCAAATCGGGCTAAATCCTCAGTGCGATGCTGCTTGTAGTGGAAATGTCCTCAGAGTGTTGCTGCTCCTGTGCAGCAACATAGGCGTCAAAGCGGGTCTCCCATCGATCAAACCTCTCAATCAACTGATCAACCGGTGAGTGCTGGTGGAGAGGAACAGGGTCAGGAAAGGAAGCGGGAGCGGGAGACTCCTCCTCTCTAGCCCCCCGAGGTTCCTCAGGGTGGAGATGAGTACTGTGAAGGGTACTGAAGGAACTGTTTGAGTAGAAGGGAGTTGGAAGGTTTGGTGGAATATGATACTGAAGTTGGTATTTGGTTTCAATGACATAGGCTATGATGTGTCCTAAGGCTAGATTGGGTTTCCTCTTGTGACCTGGATCGCGGATTATGGTTAAGTGATCAATGTATCATAAAATTAGGTCCGCAGTATTAAATTCTCTATGAGCCATGATGTAGAAAGTAGTGAGGGAAAGTAGAGGGGTGATGTGGATTCGGTCCCCGGCTTTTGGAATTACGGAGGTGCGAAGGACATGTTGGATTGTCCTAGCATCTTTGACTAAAGAGCTAGTCTCTCCAACATGGTAAGGTGCATTGGTTTGGCAAAGAAAGTGATTCGTCGTGGACCAGTCAAGATCAGGATCTGAGGCGATTAAGTACAGCTTATCCCCGGTGGTGGATAGCTGTAAAAGATCAACACAATCCTGATATGTGATTTCTACAAAGCGTCGATTCACATAGGAGGTCAGGGCTGTGAAGGTAGGGTTAATACGAAGGTTTGCAAAAAACTCTCAAAGAAACTCAATATTGAAAGGGAAAGCAAGAGACAGAATGAAATAAAGGGAGGTGTGAGCGAAAAGATCCATTACTGGGTATGAGATGTGGGCATGATTGATGATTTTGGAGACAATTATCCTACACTCTTTGTAACGATGGTAGGCGGCTTCATCTTCTGCTTCCCTGAAACGAGGGTCAATCCTTGCCCTCGAAGAACTCCCAGATGTTTGTCGGACATGTTTCCCACCAGCCATAGAGAGGAGTAAGCAAGAAAACACAAGAGGAGAAAGGGTGGAAAGTGAAAAACCATGGCTGGAACGACCAGAATTTAAAGAAACGGCCATATTGTCCTAGCCGATCGCAGAATCGTCCAAGCTGATATGACTCAATAATTATGTACAGGCAGATTGGTCAAAAAGACGGTTCGATCGTCCGGGCCGATCAGATATCGGCCAGGACGATTAGACACAGGCGATCGTCCCAAGGAGTAAGGCCGGACGATCGTTGAAAAAGCAGATCGTCCGGGCCGATTAGGTGTATCGTCCAGGACGATGCATAATAATTGATCGTACCAGCCGATATCACTTCCACGTGTATCGTCCAGGACGAACAGTGGATCGGCCCGGCCGATTGTCCAATAATAGATCGTCCGGGGCCAAATTTAAAGATTCAAACATGCTGACACGTGGATCATTCAGGATGATCCATTGTATCGGCTAGGATGATGCACATAAATTGCATCAGCCAGGTGAAATATTTTATCGGCTAGGACTATCATCAAGATTGCAATAGAGTTCGATCATATCGTCCAGGATGATATAGGATCGTCCAGGACGATGAGTTACAGCAAGCACATAAAAGTTTAGCAGATGGATTTTGAAGAGAATTTGCCCTATCATCCAGGATGATAAAGGTATCGGCCAGGACGATGTGACTAGAATTTGAAACATAAAGAAGATGGCGATGATCAAGGCCCTCAAAAATAAAATGAAAGAAAAACAGTCAAAAAATATAGTAAAAGAAAAGCAAAAACACAAGGAAAATAAAAAAATGAATATTTTTGGATTTTAATTTTTTATTTTATTTTTTGTTTTATGGAGGCATTATATGAGAATTTTTTTTTTCAAAAAGTTAAACTTTTAAAGTTCCAAGAGATCAAGGAGTTTTAACAAATCCCAATCAAAAGAAGGTAGAACATCTGATTTTGTTAACCCTAGATCGGACATCCTTCAAGGTACAAAATTCTTTTGAAAAATAGAGATCTAACTCAGAATAACTAAATAGGATAAGAAGATCTATTCAAGACTTGTTTACAAAGAAAATATATCATAGTTAATTAAACAAAGTAAATTTTTCTCAATCATGGAAATTGAAATCAAGTCTTTGAAAGCATCACATAATCAATGAGTTCTCTAAGTTTTAAGAGTTTTAGCAAAGAGAGGATAGCTTGCATTTAGTGGGCTTATTTTATGCCTCTTGTCACTTTGATTGGCTCTTTGAGCATCTTTTGATTTTTTGATACACTTTTGTGTATATAGTTTTCTTTTCAATTTGACTTCATTAGCCTCTTTTCCTTTTTAATTCTTGCAAGCTAGAAACTCTTTAATATACCCTTAAAAAAAACTTAGTTGTGAGTATATCCTCCAAATATTAGAGAATAGGAGCTCTCTCTCTAATATAGGAAAGAACAATCCACAACACAAAATCAAAATCATGTGATAAATGCAATGGCAAGATTTCAAAAAAACTTGAAAGATATAAAAAAACTTTGGCTATTATGCATAATATAAATTAATGTAACAAGATAAGAAAAGGATCTTAATTAAAAAAACATTGGTTAAACTGAGTTTAGACTTTATTTAGAGAAGAAAATCATACCACTAAACAAGGTCAGAAGGAGGGAAAACATCAACAGTATTTCTCCCTTTAACCAATTTAGAAAAGCTAAACACTATCTCCAAAACTCCAAAAACTAAAAGCTTGAAAAGATTCACCATATGTGACAAAAAAAAAATGAAAAGCAAACTAGAACAACACAAAGCAAGCACAAAACTAGCACAAAAACAAAAACAAATAACACAAAAACTAAAAATTTCAAGCAAGTTATAAGGCAACGAGTTTAAGAAATTTTTGAGCTTTCAGCCTCCTTATGTCAAGTTATCCTATACTCCCACGAGGTCTTTGGTGAGAGCACTCCTGCAAAGCTCAACAATAGTCAGATTTAGGAATCCAAACAGGTTTGGGCCCCTTCTTAGGAAAAGTAAAGTGCAATGCAGATATGGTATGTTGTGAATCATGCATCTTAGGTCTCCACACCCAATGTGTACTACGGTGAATGGTGCAAGTGTGTGAGATGTGTTCCTAGCATGCCACATGAGAAACATCTAACTCTAGGAAAAGGGTTTCTTAAATGGTTTGAGTTATAATGCCTCTTCCTAGTTTCTGGCTTAGGATCAAAAGTAGATGTCATCCAATTTTTCTTACATGTATCCAAATCATTTTGAATCCTCAAATTTGTTTTCTTTAATGCATCATTCTCAATCCTCAAATTGTTCTCAATCTCTTTAGATTTTTCAAGATCAAAATTAAGTGAGGTGTGTGAAACTTTTAATGCCTTATGTTCATCAATTAATTCTGAATGCTTTTTGTTCAACTCATCAAATTCATCAAGAAGAGCCATGTGATTAGAATCAATCGTTGAATGATCTTTAAGAATGACTTCATACTCTTTCTACAAATTTACAAGTTCCACTTTTAAGCTAGCATGTGTCTTCTTAAGTTTTTTATATGATGCATGGATGTTTTCACAAATTTCAAACAATTCTTCATAGGTTGGTTTACATACCTCTTCCTCATCACTTTGCTCAAGATGATATTCCCATATTAAGCACAAGTTCGTTGTCTCTTCCTCTAGTTCAGTCTCAGAGGAATCAATACCAGATTCTGCCCAAAATGCCTTTTGGATTCTCTTCTTCTCCTTCTTAAACTTAGATTTTTTCTCAATCTTTTCATTGCTTGTGTTATCTTGAGGTGTTAGGCAATCGGCTCTCACATGTTCAGGTTTCCTGCATTCAAAACAAACAACATCAGAAGATCCTTTAACATGTTTATGATCCTTACCTTTTCTCCAACTTTGATGATGCTTTTGTTTCTTCCTTAGAAAGCTTTTGAATTTCCTTATGATGAAGGCAACTTCATCGCTTTTAGAACCGAAAGATTCAGAATCCGATTTATGCGCCTTCAGTGCAATTGTTTTCTCCTTTTTCTTCTCACCTGCATCAAGATTTCTTTGATTCACCCCTTGCTCATAAGCAATGAGTGAGCCAAGTAAGTTATCAATAGAGTAAGTGTTCAAATCCTTAGATTCAGTGATTGCAGTGATTTTAGCATCATATGATGAAGGCAAGCATCTAAAAATCTTGTTTTCTTTTTCATAGTTCGAAAGTTCTTTTCCTAGTGCATGCAGTGAAGTAACTATCTGAGTAAACCTAGTGTACATGTCAGAAATCGATTCATGAGGTTTCATACAAAAAAGTTCATAGTCATGCAAGAGAATGTTTAAACGGGATTGTTTAACCTCATTAGTACCTTCATAGGTGATGAACAATTTATCCCAAATCTCTTTACCAGTTTTACAAGTTGAGACATGCATGTAATCCTCAGATTTTAAAGTACAGAAAAAATAATTCAAACATTTTGCATTTAATTGAGCTAAATCACGTTCATCGAAAGTCCATTCGGTAAAAGCAACTTCAGTTTTAACACCATTAATTTCACGAGAAGGTGGAGAATAACCTTCTTGAATAAGCATCCACATGCGATAATCAGTAGATTGTAAAAATGTTGACATGTGAGTTTTTCAAAAATCAAAAGGTAGGTTATCGAACAGGGGAGGTCGGGTAATAGAATACCCTTCCGTAGTGTTACGATTCCCAAGGTTAGCCATTGATCTAATTCAAAAAGTTTTCAAACTTAAATTTTCGAACCCCGCTCTGATACCACTTAAAAGTTTGCTAGGGTTGTTAAGCCCTATAGAACTGGCCCAAGCTAACCAAGAGGGGGGGGGGGGTGAATTGGTAATTAAAAAAATTCTTTTTACTAAGAGTGAAAATCACAAACCAAAATCACGCCACAAAAATAAATGCGGAAATAAAAGTGCGGAAGTAAGAAATCAAGAACACAGAAATTTATAGTGGTTCGGTCAACTCGACCTATGTCCACTCCTTGGAGGCACCCTCCAAGTATTGCACTACAAAACGTGACTCTCCTTTAGCCTCCACGGCTAGGCAGAGAAGCCCTTACAAGAACCTCCTTTTTGCCACCCCGGCAAGGCAGAGAACCTACCTCCTTTTGCTTCCACCTGAAGCTGGCAGAGAACCACAACCAAAAGCTAACTCCTTACCTCTACCGACCCTTCCACGGACGAGAAACTCTAGACGAAGAACAAGCAGAGCGATCCTTGAAGCAACCCTTGTGAATCCCCTCACAAGCTCCCCCTCACAAGATCCTCTCTCTCTCCCTCTCTCTCTTTCTCTCCTCAAGGTCTTCTCAGGTCAAGGCAGCAGCCAAAGGTTTTCAAAACATTGAACATGAGCTCTTAAATAGAAGAGATTCAAAGAAGCTCATTAATTGCAAGTTGCCGACTTTATCATCCAGGCCGATATGGACATCAGCCTGGCCGATCAGTACAAATCAAAGAAGATCGGCCAGAGCATCGCCCTAGATGCAAAACAGGACGATTGAAAATTGGCTTAATTGTCCAGGCCGATCTCACGATCGTCCTGGCCGATTAGTTCAAATCAGAGGAAAATCGTCCTGAGAATAGCCATGGATACGAGCTGGCCGATATTTATTGTCCTGAAGTAACTTAAGGTTTTTGATTGGATCATCCTGGCCGATCCTGCGATCGTCCAGGATGATATGATTGTATCAATCATCCTTAATTACTCCCTTAATTTCCTGATCAATTAAGGCATAATTTGAGAATATCGTCCAGGCTGATAAAGGATCGTCCTGGCCGATAATTTAAAAATACAGTATACCTTAATTGTCTATGGCGGCAACTTCTTTCTATTTTGAGAATATCGTCCTGTCCGATACACGTATCGTCCAGGCCGATATGTTAATGACGGCTGCCTAATTAAGACTCCTTATTTAGACTTTCTGTTTTAAGCATGATCGTCCAGGCCGATAGAAAAAATTGTCCTGGCCGATATGAGAAAAAATAGAAATTCTAAGTCTCTCAAGTGTGTGTGTGAAGGGTTACTTAGCATCAATCTCTTTGATCATTACAAGTAGACTCAAGAAGTGAAAAATAAAAGTACAGATTGACTCAACCCTAAACCTACGCAATCCTGAATTGGCTTCGTCTTGTTCGTCCGATCTTCGATTCCTGAAACGTTAAAAGCAACAAGCAGTCCAAGAGAAATAGTGTTTGCCAATCATCAAAAAATAAGCCATGAAAAATAGATTTGCAACAGTCGAAGGAAATTTTTGTAAGTCCTGATCGTCCAAGATGAAGTGTATTCGTCCCAGGATGAAATGTTCTCTCGAAATTTTTTTTTCAAGAACGAAGTGTATTCTTTCCAGGATGAGTTGCTCTATGGATTGCTATCATCCAGGACGAAGTGTATTCGTCCAGGGATGATTTACTCTCTTTAAAACTTTCGTCCAGATGAACCTTAACTTCGTACCAGTATGAAGTGAACCAACTCTGAAAATTAAGTGTCATTCTACAGTTTTTGGGAATCGACCTATGGAATAACCGTTCGTATCGGACGAACCTAGTTTATTCGAGATGATGTGTGTGTATGAAGTCATTTCGTGCCCATATACATTAGGTTCGTTTCCAATGCACTTAAGTAAAATCGTTCAGGATGATCCACGATCGTACGGGACTATCCAATACGTATTGACTTGAAAATTTGTAGTTTTGGTAGGTGTTTTGTGTCTTTACTATAAATAGTCCAAACTAAACCGCCACATAATCTTTTTGCCCATTGATCTTTGTGCCAAATTAAAGAAGAGTCAAGGAAAGAGTGTGAGAGAGCATTCAAAAGAAGATTATTACTACTGGAGCGAGAAGGCTTCACTTGGTGATTAAAGGTAAGAGTCTATACTTTTGATTTGGAATTACTTCACTCTTTTCTTTCTTCCTTCTAGATTTCTTGTGAGAAGATCTATTAAGGAGATCCGGTTCTTTGCAACCACTTGGAGAGTGTGAATAGCCGAAGGGTTCCCTGCCCACACTAGGAGAGTGTGAACAGCCGAAGGGTTCTCTGCCCACACTAGGAGAGTGTGAACAGCCGAAGGGTTCTCTGCCCACACTAGGAGAGTGTGAACAGCCGAAGGGTTCTCTGCCCACACTAGGATAGTGTGAATAGATGAAGGGTTCTCTGCCCACACTAGGAGAGTGTAAAAGGATGAATGGTTCTCTGCCCAAACTAAGAGAGTGTGAAAGGACAAAGTGTTCTCTGCCCACACTAGGAGATTGTGAAAGGACGAAGGGTTCTCTGCCAATACTGGGGATAGTGTAAAAGGATGATGGATCTCTGCCAACATTGGGGATAATGTAAAAGGAAGATGGTTCTCTGTCGATACTGGTTATAGTGTAAAAGGACGACGGTTCTCTGCCGCACCGGTTAGTAGGTGGAAAGAGTTTTTGTAAAGGCTTCTCCGCCTTGCTGTGGGTGCAAAAGGAGAGTCACTATTGGTATTAGTGCAATACTCGGAGGGTGCTTCTGGGGAGTTGATGTAGGTCTGGTTTTGACCGAAACCACTATAAATTTGGTGTTCTTTATTTTTCCACTATTTTTATTTTAACGTCTATAACTTGTGGTTGAAAAATCTCTTTCTATAAAACTCACTAAAGTTAGTTTTTATTTCCAAATTTTAAGAGGGCAAAATTTTTTTTAATTACAAATTCACCCGCCCTCTTGGTTAGCCATGAGACATAAGCTTAGGTTTAACAACCTAATTCTTAGTGAATGAGTTTCAACATTAGTAACTAAGGAAGCCCCTAACTTAGATGGAATGTAAGAAAAGTCCAGAGGTTCTTCCCTGGCTCCTCCTCTTCAAGGAACGAAGGTGATGTAATCCTTGAAGAGGCAAATTTCAATGAATTAATGGACTTACCTTTTGGCAACTTTCCTCTTGGTGTTAAAACTCTTATCTCTAAAGGTTTCTCTCCGAGTTGATGGACTAAGGGTCAGGCTAGATACCACAAGAATATTTGGAATTCAAAATTCAATAAAAATTGAAAAAGTGGTATCGGCTTTGGTACTGTTAGTTTGTTTGACGATGATGAATATTGCTTGATGATAACTAGTCATTCTAAATTTGAATGTGTATCTATTAAAGTCGTTGATTCGCTCGACAGACTTTGTTTGGAGACCTTAGACGATTCTGATAAAGTTTAAATTTGGGATGCACCCCCTGAATTTGAAGAAGAAATTAAATCGATAGTTGATGAACTCTAAGAAATCAACCTTGGAACATTGGATGACCCTCGCCCCACTTTCATAAGTTCTTTGTTGAGTGAGGATGAGTCTAAGGATCTAATTCAACTTCTATTCGGGTTCAAGGACTATTTTGCTTGGACATATGATGAAATGCTGGGTTTGTCCACCGATGTAGAAGTTCATAAACCTGGAATTCGACATGATTCCATTCATATCAAACAAGCTCCATGACG
The DNA here is from genome assembly GCA_016618105.1 of Dendrobium huoshanense. Lineage (NCBI taxonomy): Eukaryota > Viridiplantae > Streptophyta > Magnoliopsida > Asparagales > Orchidaceae > Dendrobium > Dendrobium huoshanense. Next base: position 44,774,811 of record CM028342.1, read on the forward strand.
CATGCATTTGGAGATCGGACAACAAGTCATTTTGAAGTTAAGAAGTTGGCCATGGATAGATTTATTCGGGAGAAACAATATCCTTCTTAGATAGCCAGCAGCGTGCCTATTTGAAAGAAAAATGGTCAAATCTGGGTCTGTGTTGACTATAGAGACCTGAATAAGGCATATCCTAAGAATGAATTTCCTTTGTCAATTCCAGAACTCATGGTGGACATCGCCTCTTTGCATGTTCTTTTCTCCTTTATGGATGGCTCGTCTGGTTATAACCAAATCAATATGGCACTAGAAGATGAGAGAAACACTGCATTTAGAAGTCATGTAGGGATCTTTTGTTATAAAGTGATGCCATTTGGCCTTAAAAATGCCGGTGCAACCTACAAGCAGGCTATAACTTGAATCTTTGACGACTTAATCCACAATCAAGTCGAGTGCTACTTCGACAATTTAGTTATCAAGAGTAAAGTTAAAGAGGCTCATCTTTATGACTTAAGAATCGTCTTCGAGTAGTTGCGCCGCTACGACCCTAAGATGAATCCCTTGAAGTGTGCCTTTGGTGTCACGTTAGGGAAATTTCTAGGCTTCATAGTAAGGCTCCACAGAATTGAAATTGATCTTGCCAAAATCAAAGCTATCTTAAATATGCCGCCTCCTAAGAGACTTACTCAACTAAGGTCCCTTCAGGGTAGACTGGTGTATATAAGAAGATTCATTTCTAATCTTTCTGGAAGATGTCATCCATTATCCCAGTCCTTACTAAAAAGGATGCCAAATTAATTTGGGATGAGAAATGTCAATCTACATTTGAAAATATCAAATAATACCAGATAAATCCACCAGTCTTGGCAGCCCCTATTCAGGGGAGACCTCTAATCCTTTACACTGTGGCCCTTGACGAGTCTCTCGGGGCCCTCCTTGCTCAAGTCAGTGATGAGAGAAAAGAGAATGCTCTCTTTTACATGAGTTAGAAACTTCTACCACCAGAAATTTGATATCCAACAATTGAGAAATATTGTCTTGCCTTAGTCTTTGCAGTCCAAAAACTAAGGCATTACATGCTTTCTCATCAAGTCAATTTAATTTACTGTTTTACCCCTTATAATATCTTATGACCAGGCCTAACGTTGTCAGGATGTCTGGCTAGTTGGTGTATGATATTGCTTCAATTTGAAATCACTTTCATTCCCATGCGTGCTGTGAAAGGGCAAGTCGTCGCCGACTTTCTTGCGGCACACCCGTTGCCGGCAGAATCTCCTCTAAACGTGATTTACCTGATGATAAAATCATGAGTTTTGAGAAAGCCACTACTCAAACCTAGGAAATATATTTTGATGGTGCTGCATCCTCCCAAAGGGGCAAAACACTTGAATGGGAAAGCTGGAGTTGGCATGGTCTTCATAACACCGGATAAGGGAATGATGTACTTTTCCTACCATTTATTATAACCTTATACGAATAATGAGGCTGAGTACGAAGCTCTGATAACTGGCCTGGAACTTGCAATTTTAATGGAGATTAAAGAGATTAAAATCTTTGGTGATTCTCAATTGGTGATCAACCAGATTGCAGGGACTTATAAGGTTTTGAATCTTAAACTCATGAAATACCACCAGTATACCAGTCACTTGCTTGAGCAAATTCCCATTATAACTATATATAGGATTCCCCGTGGGAGTAATTCTTTGGCGAATGCCCTCGCAAAGCTTGCAAAGGAATTTACCTATCCAGAAGAAGACTCTATCCCTATAAAAGTGTAGGTTCATCAAGTCCTATCTCCTATAGATATGGAGTACATCAACAAACAAACTTTCCAAGTCCTTTCTACCTCTTCAGTAGCCGATGAAGAAGGAGATTTGAGTTAACCGATAATTGAATACCTTCAAGAAGGCAAACTCCCTCGCAAGAAGTCACTTGCCAATCAAATCAAGAAACGTGCCCTATCACACACACTACTCAATAATACATTGTATCGATGATCGTTCGATCAGATGTGGCTCCGTTGTTTAAACAAATGTGAGGCCCTGAAGATTGCTAACAAAGTCCATGCCGGACTGTATGCGGAGCTTATCAATCGGGTCCTAAGATGAAAATGAAAATCAAAAGACTTGGATACTACTGGCCTACGATGATTGATGATTGCATGAAAATTGAAAAATGTTGTCATCAGTGCCAAGTACATGGTGTGGTTTTACATCAGTCGCCTAACGTGTTGCATCCCACGATAGCCTCGTTGCCCTTCGAAAGTTGGGGCACAGATATCATTGGGCCAATTAACCCTTCTTCTTCAAAGGGTCATCGCTTCATTTTAGTAGCGACTGATTACTTTTTAAAGTGGGCGGAAGCAGTCCCATTAAGAAATATAACATCACACCATGTAATGAAATTCTTATGTGACCATATCATATATCTATTCGGCGTGCCACACAGAATCATATCCGATAATGGGTCCGCTTTCAAGTCTATAAAGATTAATTACTTTGCAAACTGCCATGGTATTGATTAGAGATACTCAACAATCTATTACCCTTGGGCTAATGGATTGGCTGAGGCCTTCAATAAAATCTTGGTTCAAATCATCAAAAAGACCCTTAATGATAATAAATGTCAGTGGGATGAGAGGTTGGTAGAAGCTTTGTGAGCCTACAGGACCACTTATAGAACCCTGACCCAATCCACACCGTTTTCACTAGTGTATGGGTCTGAGGCCGTACTCCTCTGGAAGTTCAAATCCCTTCACTCAGAATTGCAATTCAGAACCAGATCACAACTCAACAAAATGCACAACTCCATTTAGAAGAACTTGAAAGCCTTGAAGGACGTATCCTTCAAGCTCAACAAAACTTGGAATTGTATATAGCCTGAATGGTTGAAGCTCACGATAAGTTAGTGCTACCTAGAATCTTCCAAATAGGCAACTTGGTCTTGGTTCTTCAGAGGTCTATCTTAGCGCACCGAAAAATTGGTGGAAAGTTTGAACCAACTTGGGAAGGACCCTTCATAGCAGAGGAAGTCTATGAAGGAGGCTTGTATCAGCTAGTGGATTGTTAGGGAAATCACCCAATGCTTCCTGTAAATGGGCGTTTCCTTAAGAGATACTATGCTTGATGTAGCTCGATCTTTGAATCAATAAAATATTTAGTTTTCGACTGAACTTAGTTTAATCTCATTCAAAATTTTCAAATTCTAGAATAATGTTCCCTCTTTTCCCTTAAGGTTAGGTGTGAGTCCCTGCACTTCCTTTCCTTAGGATTAGAATCAAATTCGGGTTAGATTACTTTTGCCGTATCCTTAGAGATTCGGGCAGACTATCTCCTTATCTAATTCCCCTAGTTAGATATGAGTTCCTATGCTTTCTAACTAGGTTAGTCATTGAAAGCCCAATACAAATCCAATCCTTTAGGAGTAGGTGTGAGCCCTGTGCTTCCTATCTCCCAGGATCTAGACTAACTAGTGGTGGATTTAAGCCTGTTGGGCCACACCATAGTTCAGTCACTTCTTTTACGTTAAGGTTCGGTGTGAGTCCCTGCGCTTCCTTTCCTTAGGATTAGAATCAAATTCGGTTAGATAGATTTTGCCAAATCCTTAAAGATTCGGGCAAACTATCTCCTTATCTAGTTCTCCTAGTTAGATATGAGTCCCTGCACTTTCTAGCTAGGTTAGTCATTGAAAACCCAATATAAATCCGATCCTTTAGGAGTAGGTGTGAGTCCCTGTGCTTCCAATCTCCTAGGATCTCAACTAACTAGTGGTGGATTTAGGCCTGTTGGGCCCCACCATAGTTCAGTCACTTCTTTTCCCTTAAGGTTAGGTGTGAGTCCATGCGCTTCCTTTCCTTAGGATTAGAATCAAATCCGTGTTAGATAGCTTTTGTCGAATCCTTAGAGATTCGGGTAGACAATCTCCTTGTCTAATTCCCCTAGTTAGATATGAGTCCTGTGCTTTCTAACTAGGTTAGTCATTGAAAACCCAATATAAATCAAATCCTTTAGGAGTAGGTGTGAGTCCCTGTGCTTCCTATCTCCCAGGATCTTGACTAACTAGTGGTGGATTTAAGCCTGTTGGGCCCCACCATAGTTCAGTCACTTCTTTTCCCTTGAGGTTAGGTGTGAGTCAATGTGCTTCCTTTTCTTAGGATTAGAATCAATTTCGGGTTAGATAGCTTTTGCCGAATCCTTAGAATTCGGGCAGACTATCTCCTTATCTAGTTCCCCTAGTTAGATATGAGTCCCTGTGCTTTCTAGCTAGGTTATTCATTGAAAACCCAATTCAAATCCAATCCTTTAGGAGTAGGTGTGAGTCCCTGTGCTTCCTATCTCCTAGGATCTGGACTAACTAGTGGTGGATTTAATCCTGTCAGGCCCAACTATAGTTCAATCACTTTCTTTTCCTTAAGGTTATGTGTGAGTCCCAGAGCTTCCTTTCCTTAGGATTAGATCCACTAGTGGTAGAGTACGCCCCTTGTGGCACTACCCTAGTATCAAACCCAAATTCAATCCTCTATAATTAGGAGTTCTTCCTTCCTATACAATCATTCTACCCTTCTTATCCTTAAGGTTAGGTTTCTTCCTTCCCTTAAGATTAGATCCGCTAGTGGTAGAGCACACCCTTAGTGGCACTACCCTAGAACCAATATCAAAATTCAATCCCCTAGGGTTAGGTCTTCCCTTCCTTTAGAACCAATATCAAAGCTCAATCCTCTAGGGTTAGTTCTTTCCTTCCCTTAGGATTTGACTCACTAGTGGTAGACCACTCCCTTCGTGGAACTACCCTAGTATCGAATTCAAAGCCTTGATTCCCCAAGGATGAACTTTTCATTCCCTTTGGATCAATACTCCAGACTTGACCTTTCAATTCGGTCAACGCCAATATGTGCAATAGAACTTTATTCTATTACACATATTGGGAGTCCATTTGTTGACCTCATTTTTGTATGAGGTCACTTGGACCAATCCAGACCTATGATCAAATCCATACTTTCGAACCTAAAATCTAAGGCTAAAGGCTCCACCCTGAAAGCCTTTTCAAGGATTTTTTTAAATACTTCAAAATCTAATCAAATGACCTATGATTCAGAGTCTATCACTTGCAAAGTGATAAGACATGTCTCTAGAGATAACCCGCCAAATTTGAGCCCATAATGAAGTCTCTAACCTCAAAAATTGAATTAAAATCCAAAGGCTGTAAAACCATCAAATATTTATAGCCTATGCCACTAGACTTGCCACTCGGTGAATTTTGACCTTGGAGTTTTCTACAAAGCCTCCAATCACTTCCAGACACTTGATTACCACCTATTGAACATTAAAATACACTTTGATTGACCCACTTTGACCCATAGTTGACCAAGGGACAAAATTACCAAAATACCCCTATGGGATTCAAATACCCATTTCAAACCAAATAAACTCAAAATTGTTTGGAACCACTTCCAACAATTTCCAAACATCAAACCAAGACTTTAGAACTTGGTGCCACCCTCAGAGTCAACCTGGTTAATCCAGTCAACCTAGGTTGACTAAAAACTCCTTTAAGGCTTTGAATGGGTTATTTCAACCCATTTAACCAATTTGAACTCTCCAAGATCTCTCATTCATATAATAGATCTAGTCATTTAAACCCTTGCTAATTCACTCAAACAATATAACCTATATTCTATCCTATCAATTTTTTCCTAAGGTTGACTAGTCAACTCAAGGCTTAAAATCATTTCCTTGGCCAAGTCTTTTTTCAAAAATATTTAAATCCCAAGACCAAGCTACCAAACCTCCTTTGAATCAACCCAACCAGCAATTAAGACTCCCCATACTGCCACCTCACCTATTATTAACCAGTTAAATGGGAAACATGGTTAGCAAACCTTTAAATGGCCAAACCTATGAGCTTGGATCGATCCACTCCATCTTAATCTCCTCCAAACCCTTCAAACAGTTTTCTAAGGCCCCTTCACTGCCACATCAACAGGCCAAGTGGCTTTGGACTGGTCAAAGAGTCAAACCATGCTTTGGAGTGGTCAAATGTGGTCAAAACCCCATTTAAACCTAATCCCCCTTTAATCCAACCCCATATAACTGTTTGAATATTCTCTAGATGCTTCCTAGAGTAATCCTCAACCTTTAGATCAGAATCAAATGGCTTGAATCAAACCCTTGAGCTCATGTGTGACAAAATGGACTTTCCATATATGATGTCCTTGCATCTGTCCTTTCCCTCTTCTCCCACCTGCTCCCTGGACATGTGGCATCATCTGGGGAGCTGGTGAGTCAATCCTAGCCATCTAAATTACCTGGGGACGTTTGAATAGGGAGAAAATGCCCTAAGAAGCCCCATTCAAACCCTAATACTCTCTCACCCATCTAGTGCTCCTCCAATTGAACTCTCTATTCCTTTGAGTTCTCTTGAGTCCCCCACTTACTTCCCCACTCAAACTTCAACATTCAAAGCCATTTCCGACGATCTTTCGATGAGCCCAATTCCTGATCTGTCCGAGGCTTGTGCCAGGCGATTGGTGGCGTGTTGGAGCATGGATTCAACTGGGAACTTAATTGTGGACAGTCTACGAGCTCAGAGAATCAAAAAGCGGTGTAAATCGTCCATTAAATCACAGTAAAATCCTAAACCTAGCTTAGGGAACTTAGGTTAATTTAGGTTTTTATTCAGTGCATTATTTACTGTAAAATAAGTTCCCCAAAATTTCTATTTAGTTTCTTAATCTAAGTTTAAAATTTCATTAATCTTAATCAACTGTGTCAAATGAACGATAAAAAAATCAAATCCTAGGGCGTCACTCGTAGTCTCCTGTAAGTGTATATTTTTTGGACCGTTGATCGCTGGCTCAATGGCCTAGATCTAGCCATTCGACGGTACTTCCCGCCCGTGTATTCCATTTAGCGCTTAGTTGTTAGTCCAATGAAATTTAGGTCCTTGATCCAGAACCGTGGGATTGAGATCCCACCGTCTAATTTTCACCCGTGAGATGGGACCACGGGATTTTATCTGGAACATTGGCTCTTTAAAACAGATAATCTGATGGTCATCGATCCACGCCTACATGGATAAGTAAAACGCGTGAAGCTGTATGCGGCTGATACGTGTATGACCGCCGCCGCTAATCATTGGCGCCGGTACGTCACTGATCCGACCATCCCGGAGCTGCCACGTGGCTTCCCGAGGTAGTGTTTTTAATCGAATGGACTAGGGATTGCCATGCCTCCGCCACATTTTGGCTAGACGAACCAAAAGCTGCCACATGGCATTCCCACCGTTAGTTAATTAAAAGTTGATGTGATTTAATTTTAAATCATTTTTAATTACATATTTCTTCTAAAATTCAATTAAAAATTATTTTAAAATTATTAAAAATATTTATTTTATATAAATATTTTCAGAACATTAAAAATATTAATTTAAAACTATTGTTAGTCAAAATATTAAATATATTTTTAAATGTCTTTAATAATAACTATTTCAAGTTAATATTTAATTAGAATAATATAAATTGTTTAATAAAATTTAAAACAGTATTTTAAATATGCTTTAATATTTAAATATATGTATATTTAAGTATTTTTCATTATATATATATATATATATCAATTTAATTTGAGATTTAATTTTATTTAAGATATTTCATTTAGTTATTTTAAATCATTTTAATATATTGATATTTAATTAATAATTCATTAATATTAATTTAAATATTTCAAACATTAACTGAAAATGAAAGTATTAATAATAAATTAAATAATTAATTTCAATATTTGATTTCAAATTGAGTTTAATGTTTAAAACACTTAACGAACCTTTTAAAACACACAAACCATCCTAAAGATGAAGTTTATTGGCTGGACTACTCCGGGCTGCGGGGCTACGTGTCCTACAGAGGCTTGTTCCTCGAGCCTGGTGGCACAACGCTACGAATGGATTCTAAGAGGTGTTAAACCTTAAAATAGATTAATCATTAATTACTTAACCCTTTAAAATATCTAATTCAACTACATTAATCTGGTTTATTGGCTGGACTTCTCCAGGCTGTAGGGTTATGTGTCCTAAGGAGGCTTTGTTCCTCGAGCCTGGTGGCACAACGCCACGAATCAATTAATGAAAAACTGAAATTAATCAAACTTTTAAAATCCGTAATCAACCAATTTTGATTAAAATTTATAAGCTTTTAAACTCTAATCAACTTAAGCCACTTAATCATACCGGGTATCACTGGGTAACCCAGGCCTACAAGAATATTAAGTTAGCCCCAAGGAAGGTGAAATAAACTTCACGGCCTTGGTGAGAAATAAAGGTGGTGTTTAACAAGTAATTAAATAAATTTTAAAATCAAATTCAAATAATTAATATTTAAACTTTAACTAAAATTTCCCTTAAGCCTTTCAACCAATCAAAACTTCAGATAAGTTTAATTAATAATCATATTTAGGACATATCCAAATCACATAGCCTTATACACACACATTAGTTGGTTTACTAGGAAAACCAACTCTAGTTTTAGGCTAAGCCGGTGTTTACTTTTTCTGCATTTGTGTGCCGTGTTTTCCATGGTTTTCATTGCATGCTGTTTCCTAGTTTAGAGTTGATGTTTTTATTTACTTACTTGCTTACTGTACTTTATACTGTGATTGCTTGTGTGCTAGATCTACCCTTAGGTTAGGAGCGATTTTATACTAATTTAGTTTTGTGCAGATGTCCATGCTCATACAGAGCATTAAAATTAAACAAGGCAATAAATAAATAAATAAATAAATATTATCATGTTTTGCATAGGTACTTGCTAAGCTTACGACCACCTTTAAACTAAAAGAGCATAGCCAAGTGTGGCTAAAATTATGCATTTCAATTTTCAAATAATAACTACTTATATATAACTGTTGATTATTAGGATAACCTTACAGGATCGAGTCTAGATTTTTCTTTTAAATTGAAATTTAATTTGATTATGTCATGGTTGTAAAATCTTCAAAGTGATCTGAGTTGGGATGTTTAGATCTAACTTGAATTCCAAAGAGGAAAAGACATCCCTAAGGGGAGAGTCTCTTCCATTTGGAAGTAAAGTTAGTAAACTTTTCAAATATCCAAAGAGAAAAGATAACACCCCTTTCAAGGGGGAGTTTCTTTTCATTTGGATATCCAGAACCGATGAATCAAGATGTTCGTGAGAAGACAAAGAAGTGGATAATGAGAAGAATCCTAAAACTCGAAGTCACTTGAGTCTTAGGATTAGAAATCCAGGTTGTTGTCAGTGGTGCCCGGCCACTTTACTTTTATGTAAATTCTGGGATGTAATATTAAAAGGCACTTGCCTATGGACTTTCAATTTGATTAATAAATTTAGTTGATTTGTTTATTTGAATGTGCAGTAGAAATACCTATTTTTATAGTCTTTTTACTTGCATGTCGTATTTGATTTGACCTGTAGTACGATTTTAGGCTCTTAAGGACGTGTCAAAATTTTTCTACTTAAATTAAATAAAAATTTTAAGATAAGATAAAAACTCTTAATGATCTTAAGAAGTAAGTTTGGACTCGCCGAGGGTTTTTCATGCATCATATTATACTTTCTCTACCTTGTTAGGCACCTCCCCTCCTACGGGTTCTGGTAGACCACCTGGCCTATGAGGGTGTAGATCTATCAAGGGGATGTTGTGCAATCTCTAGGAAAAAAATCTATTTTCTATGCTAAAATTTTTAAACTACTTCATGCATTTAATTGAGTCGATTAGCATGCATCGTATTAGTAACAAATTTAAAAAGAGTCTAATACTTAATTGCATTTATTTAGACATAAATTACCCAACATAAGTCAAAGGGGGAAAAATAGGATTCGCTCTAGATGTCGGCCTCGCTCTCCTCAAATTAATCTAATAACATCTCTATCACTCTATATTAAAAGACCGGATACATATTTTTTAAAGCGCTTAGGTGATTTAGCTGGCTCCCCAATCTAGGCTGGTGTAAGTCCAGATTTGCATTGCACTAGTTAGGTTCAGGTCACTTTTTAGTACCCAATTTAGACTTAGGTTCCGAGGTGGGCTCGGGTTATAAGACCTCAACCTCCGGGAATTGAATCCCAACTTTCTAATAAAATTGACCATTTAACTTAAAAATCTTTTTCAATCAAATTCGAGCCTAACACTTAGGATAGACTTGGGCACTTCTGAATTATTTCAGAATCCCAGGTGCCTCATACTTTTCTTCCATATACTCAAAAATAAGTGTTCAAATTTGAACCAATCCCATTTGAAAATTCCAGCTCTTACCTCCTTTGATATCTAACTTTGAAATCTTAAATAAATATTTTTACCGCTATTTTAATCGAGAGTATTCATAGGAAATTTTGATTTCCTATGATGTAATTAACTATGAGGGCTTGCGCTCATAGGAGATTCAGAAATCCAGACCTGATTTTCAAAATCAAAATTTTAAAACCTTAAATTAATTCTCTTTGGGAAAATTAAATATGACGATCATTATCATCATTTTTAAATGATTAATAATAAGCAATATCTTCTTTCTTCGGAAAGATACGTCGTTATATTATTATAATCTTGATTATAAAATTAATGATCTTTTATCTAGATTAGCATAGTCAAACACTCGATTAAATTCCATTTTGACCCTCCAGGATCAAATGTGATTCTTTCAAGAGTTTGACTACGATAATCAGGATAAAAATCTAAAAGTTTTGAAATTTAAACCAATTAGTGAATGATTTTCTCTCCTTTTAAGATGATATATCGTTCTTAATATCGTGTTCAATTTCAAAACTAAAATTTAACTTTTTAACTTTCCTAATGAAAATTGATACTTTTCAAAACTATTTTTTTTTTCAATCAAAACAAGTGTGGTTCCACATAAACCAACAAATGTATTACATCTAACAGTTACTTTTTGGCCATTTAAAAACTATCGTACATATATTATTAGTCTTATTGATTTGGCCATCCTCTAGAGGTCATAAGTTCATATTAACAGTTACAAATTAGTTCTCAAAAAGGGCAGAAGAAGTCCCCTTAAGAGAAGTTAAAGCTCATCACATTTTAAACTTTTTTAAAGATCAGATCGTATATAGATTCAGTATTCCTCATTGAATCATATCATATAATTGTCTATCATTTAAAGGTACTAAAATAAAAAAAATTGCTAAATGTCACAATATTGATTGGAGATACTCAAGTGTCTATTACCCTTGGGCGAATGGATTAGGTGAGGTCTTTAATAAAATATTGGTGTATATTTTAAAGAAGACATTATATGAAATAAATATCTTTGGTAAGAAAAATTAGGAGAAGCTTTGTGGGCATACAAAATGAAATTTAGAATCCTACTCAATTTAGACCATTTACTTTAGTCTTTAGAGCATAGGTCTTTCTCCCTTTGGAGGTACAACTATCTTCATTGCTTATAGTTGTCATTTATAATATAATGACAAAATATTTTGTGTTTATTTGCCACATGCTTTACATTAAATGTTTCTTTATTCAAATCTTCAGAGATTAAACATTATACAATCTTGAGAGAAATATTAATATTTCACTATCAATTTGAAAATAAAAACTAAATTCATTTTCATAATTAAATCTAGCATAAGTAATATTCAATTAATCTTGAAGGATCAAAATAATATATTTAATTATAAATATTTACTTATCTTGTTGAATATTAAACTAAACTAATAATTAAAGCTAGGTTTGCATCCAAAAATTTTTCCCCTATCTTAGAAAGAAACTAAAGATGGGTTTACTTTAATTCTAGGTTCTAGACTTCCTATAAGAGAAACCCCCTATAGTTAATTACATCTTCATGAAGAATACTCTTAATTAAAGTAAAGATTAAAGATTTTAAAATTCGAATAGATTGAAAGAAAGGCTTGGGCTATAAAAATTTAAGTATACAAGCTTTAGATTATAAATCTTTAATTTTGATTTAGAATTTATATTTAGACTTTAGATTTTATATTTTGGAATAACAAAATTGAAGGAATGTGCAGAGATTGAGGGGTATATAAAATCTAGAGTTATGCTTACCTATAGTGAGTTGCTAGTTAACAATCAAAATCTCAATCAATCTTCTCAGAAATCTAGTATTAGATGGCTCTATCATAGGTATCAGGGGATTGAAATTTTAAAAATGTTAATTAGGACTTTATAATTTATACATGATCACACACTAAAATGGTTCATGATCAATAATGTATAAATAAAATGTTTTTATTCATTAATAGTTGTTTGGAGTATAACCCAGGGTCTGGTGTAAAATAAAGGTAGCCAGGCTCCGTCAATAATAACCTTAGATTTTTATTCCTATACAAATATAGATTTGAAAATAAATATTTATTTTTATTCTTGATATCTTGTGGATTCTGGATGTTCTACAAAATTTAAAATAACAATGATCTTTAAAGGAAGAAGAATATTTTTTGAAACCTACAAGTGTATATAAATAACTATTTCTAAATCTTTTATAACTCTTAACACTTTATAACTCAATCTAGTTATACAAGTATCTAAAATTTTTATATTTATGTCATTTTCTTTAAATTTATATTTACATCATTGTCTAGGTACATTTCACGTTGTAGGAATATAAAAGAGAACTATATAGAAAATGTTCATTTATAATATTGTGTGAGTGCATATAAGTAAATTTAAAATGGACTAAGAGCCTACTCCATATGTACACCAACAAAAAGGGAAACATGACATCAAAAGTACATAAAGTAAACAAACCAAACATGAATACACTCTAGGTAAGGCACTCCAATAAAACTAAATCAAGCCACCAACCTAGCCCAGGCTAAAGTTAGGTATGCTAGCAAACAAGTTCTAGTGTGTGTTTAAGGTTTTGTGGCTTGGATAGATCCTAGGCTTTATTTGTTTGAAGTTGTCTACAATTGAGTTTAATTTTTTAAGGTCATTTAAAGTTGGGTTGAATTCAAGTTTTAATGTTTTATAAATTTTTGGTTTATTTTAACGGAGTTTTGATTATTAAAGTTATTTAATTTTATGTTTTGAATAACATAGTGCTAAATAATATCCAAGTGATTGAAGTCATTGATTAGTAATTCTTATGATCATATATGTATTGATAGTAGTCCTTTAAAATTTGGGTATATAGGTTGTATAAAGTCCTTGCATTTTGATTTGGTGTTTTAGTCATTAAGATTTTCAATCTAATACTCGTTTTCCTTCCTAAAATGAATTAAGCATAAGGGTATGAAAGTTTCAACATCTTAATATTCTATTATTGATTACAATGGTTCTTTTGGTTGATTCACAATTACCTTTGTTAAACTAGGGCTATAAGGTTTGTTTCACATCATCGAGGCTAAGAAAATATCATCATAAGCTTAAGTTACCCAATAATTACTTATTTTTATTTAAGTTTGATTGTTGGTTGATGATTTTTAATCAATTCAATTAATTGATTATTAATTTATAATATTTATAACTTAATATCTATAATCTGCCAATTCATTCATAATTTTGTCATAATAGGTACGAGGACCAAAGCCTCCTTAGGACATATAACCCGACACCTCAAGGTTTTCAACCTATATATTTTATTGATGGATCATTTATTATTCATTATTGTTGTTCATTTGATTTAATTCACTAATTTAGTCATTTTTTGAATTTTTGATGATTTATTGATTTTTCCCTTTTAAAGTCTTGTTATATTACTCTTACAACTTGTTAGAACCTTGAACATACAATGAAGTTGAGTATATGTCACCAATAATTAGTTTAGCTTGAACCATCTTAAATGAGATAAAAGAGATTGAAATCTTTCATAATATGTAGCTTATAAATAGGTTGTACGAATTTATAGTTGTTGACCTCATTATTCGAGGTCAATTTCCCTAAAATCAATTTCTAGTGCTTAGGTTTTCTAAGCCTAGTATAGATGTCACACCCATAGGATTTCACTTAGGTGGATTCCTAATGACGTAGCGTTGACTCGACCCTTTAATTCAATCCAAATCTAAATCGATTCAACCCAAATCTAATTCAACATCAAATCAACTCGTCTCAACCCCGTTAAACTCAAATCAACTCATCAATCAAACCCAAATTCTTTTTAGTAAATCGTACTTTAGATTTAATCAAATCAAAATCAATCCTTAAATCTCTTTTAAAATATGGATGAATCACAACCATTCATTAGAGAGGATAAAATCATAAATTTAAAATAAATTTTGAATAAACAGTTATTAGGTTTGTTAGAATTTAGGTCGGTTGAACCGAACCCAGCCCCTATTCTCTTTGAATTTGTGAACTGCTCAAACTCCCTCATTCACAGAGAACAACTCCCGAATCTCTCCAGCCCACCTCTTCTCCAACTGATTCGCACGAAACCCCACTACCCTTTAACTGCTCCAACACACGAAGTCCCTACTGACGTCTCCTCTCAGGCCAATAAAACCAAACCTCATCTCTTGAAACAGCTCCCCCACTCACACAAAAATCCCAAAAACTTCCCACTCTATCATTCACGAACCAGCCCACACATCATCTCCTCTACAGTTCGCACAAGCCGGAAACTTCCCCATCCATTCTTGTATTCTCTCCCATTGGCAAGACGCCAAAGCCTTCACTCTGTCATTCGCGTGAGAAGCCCCGTCTCCTCTCACAGTTCGCACAATCCACGATCTCTCCTCCACCCTCCTATCTACCCGAACAGCCCTGCTACTCTCTCTGATTCACACAGACAATTTTGAAATCCTCTTCCTTTTCTGAATCGCGTGAAGCCCAGGTCGAGTCCCTCTCTTTCTCCGGCCTGCTCTTTCCCTCCCGTCGATTTCACCCTTAGGAAGCCTGCCAAGCCCCCTGCAGCAGCAGCTGCTGTCTGATCAAACCGATGGAAGCCAAATGGAAGTCTCCGCCTCCCTTGCTTCCATGGACAGTAGCAGCCCTATCTTTCTCTGCCCTTGATCGCGCCAGAAACCTTCTCATTCTTGGGTAATTTCTTCTACATCTTCTTCTTCTCTTACTCTTATCTGATTTAAACTAAGTATTAGGGAGTTGAATCTTGATATTCTTAATTAAAATATGAGATAAAATCTGTCAATATTTCATTCTTTTGATATGCATTGGCAGTAAAAGAAATGATGAAAGTTTTGTTAGAATGCATATATAAAATTACATATATATATATATTTTTATCTTAGAGGATGAATGGCTTCACCTATTTTATTATTCATGGTTGCATTGTATCTTGCATTGTTATTCTTGAGTGGTTTTGAGTTTTCATTTAGAATAACAATGTACCAATGAGAAACGAAATGCTAGATTTTTGTTGATAGTTTGGTTGGTCCTTACAGAATCATGAGAAGATTTCTTGAATTATTTTACTTAAGCTTCATTAACGGCTAACTCCTATAATCTGTTAATAAATGCATTATTTGCCTTTCTCTTCAACATGTTCTTGAAAGTGAAATGATATATTTGAAAAGTGGCTTGTGTGTATGTGTATGCTTTAAAAGATGGAAATTATGTATCTCTTGGAAAAGTTGAAATGTGTTAGAATTTGTGTGAGTTTAGGAGAGTAAAAATTATATATTTTGAAAAAGAAAAAGTAAAGTTTATGTGTTAAATTTTGAAATGTGTAGAAAAGTATTTTGTAGTGGAAAATGTGAAAGTGTGTGAGGTTTGGAAAAGGAAGTGTATGCCTTGAAGGGTGTTGGAGAGTGAGTGCTTTGAGTAATCATTAGGAAATGAAGTTTGTTTGGTCTAAAGGTTGAAATATATATTAAAAGCATTTTGTGTGTAGTTTGAAAAGTGAATTTTGTGGGTTTAAAAAAAAAAGTGAAAAGTGGAATGATGTGTTTAAAAGTGAATTGTTTGAAAAGCAAAATTGTGGAGTTTGTATGTATATGAGCTTAGTTGTATGTGTTGGAAGATGTACATTTTGAAAAGTAGATTAAGTAATTTTGAAGAGTGGTTTATGTTTTGTTTTAAAAATGTGAAATTGTGTATATGTAAAGAAATATGTATGTTTTAAAGGTAAAGTGTATGCATGATTTGAGAAGTAAATTTTGAGATTTTGGAAGAATGAAAAATATATGTTTTGAAAAGTATAAGTATGAACTTTGGAAGGGTGAGATGTGTAGATTTTAGAAATAAATCATGTTCATTTTTGAAAAGTGTATGTTTGGTTTGAAAAGTGAATTTTGTGTTTTTAGGAAATGAAAAAGTATTATTTTTGGAAATAATAAATGTATATGTTGAAATTTGATATGTGTAGAAAGATGTTTTGAATATTAAAATGTATAAAAGTACTTTTGAAAAGGAGAGTATAGAATATGATTTTTTTTTAAGAGTGGTGAAATGTGCAAGTGTAAGAGTTAAGAATTTTGTTTTATAAAATGTTTGTGATTTTTTAGAAAAAGAGATATGTATATATTGGAGAGTGTATTAGCCGAATGTCTATTAGAACATGAAAGTATTGAAAAGTAAGAAATCTCTTTCCCTCTCTACCTCTCTATTCTTCTTTCCCTTACTCATGTCTCGGGAAAAATTTTAGAAAAATACAAAATGTTCTTTCAAAAAGGAAAGGTTCTAAAAGGAGATTCAACCAAGTCAGTGTTCAAGCCCGAAGAAAGGTACGTCTTTATTTTTAGTAAAATTCAATTATTTTATTTTTATTTATTAAAAGTGCTTCAAATCCCTATTTTTTCTTATTTTTCCTGTTTTATTTGCATGAACTGCGAGGAATGGTACCGGTCGAGGGAACAAAAGGACAATGAGCTAATGACGTCAGTCGCCTCTATCCAACCGGGTAGAGGTGCTACGGGCGGAACCACTGGGTCGTAGCCCTCGGTGACTGTGAGTATTTTAAACTTAGAAAACCTTTAGGGGTCTCTTGATGTGGTTTGCGTTAGCCCTACCCTTTTAGATCCTTGTAGTAACTTCAATTTATTAGATTTATTTTTATTTTATCGTAGATCCCTAAACCCTATTTCTACGTACGAAAAGTCCTAAGGGTTAGTAATAACAAAGATTTTCACCTATATAATAGTAGTGACATTTAAGGAAAAAAAAAATTAAGGACCGAGTCTTAGAAAACTTAGACTTAGGATGCATGCACACTTTAGATTAGAAACATAAAACATAGAAAATTTAGTGACACCTCACCTTAAGATTAGTGAATATCTTTAAACTAAAATTCAATCAATTAGAAAACTTTAGTCAATAATTAACTTATATAGGACATATCAAAACCACATAACCTTTTGCACATACTTAGAATTGTTTGTTAGGACAACCGACTTTAGCTTTAGGTTAGGGAGGTGTTTATTTCCTTACTGCATTGTGACGGGCTTTTTCTCGAGTTTTATTGCATGCTGGTTGTAAAATTGTTGGTGTGTTTGTTTATTTATTTTTACTGTATTCTTTGTTGTGGTTTGACTGACGATTAAATTACCCATAGGTTAGGAACGATTTGGTTGTTAACAGAATTTTCTGCAGTTGGCCACACTCATGCAGGGCAGATGAAAAGGGGGCTAATTAATTAATAATAAATAAATGCTACAGGTGCTTCAGCTGCTTAGCCCCTAAATAAAGAGTGTGGCCAAGTGTGGCTGGTGGATTTAAATTCAATTGCATATATATATATAAACTGCGTGGAATGATTTTTATTATAAATTGCTTAGGATAACCCTGCAGGTGGACTAGATTTTTCTTCCTTTTCTGTGAAATGAAATATAATGTAAATATAATTTATCAAGAGTCAAGATATGTGAAAGTGATTTTGAAAGTGGGATATCACATCCAATTTGGAATCCAAAGAAAAGAGAATATACCTTAAAAGATTATTCTCTTTTATTTGGAAAGCCAAATTAGGATGATTTTAGTATCCAAATAGAAAAGAAAATACCCCCTGTAGGGATGAATTTCTTTTCATTTGGATATTCAGATCCGACGGATCCAAGGAGTTCGTAGAAAAAGAGAGAACAAAATATAGAAACAAAAGAAAGAAGACAAAGAACTGAAGATATAAAAAGAGTATATCCCAGTTCAAAAATCACTTGCGTCATTCTTAGGATTAGAATCCGGGTTTGTTGTCAGTGGTGCCCGACCACTTTACTTTTCTGCAAATTCTGGGTATAATTATTTGGACATTGGACATTGGACATTGGACATTATATTTTTGGATTATTTAAATTGATTGTTTATATTGTTTGTGCAGTAGAGTTTTTTAGGACCTTGCATGCCGTGTTTTGTTTTAGCCTGGATACAAATCAGAGATATTTTTTTCGTAAGGGTACGCTTAAAATTCTTCTACTTGTAACTTTAAATAAAAATTTTTAGGCTCACATAGTAACTCTAACGATCTAAGAAGTAAGCTCGGGACCATCGAGAGTCAGCATAAACATATTAATACTTTCTCTTCCTTGTTAGGCACCTCCCCGCCTGCGGGTTCTGGCAGACCACTTGGTCTATGAGGGTGCAGTTCTGTCAAGGGGAAGTTGTGCAATCTCTAGGGAAAAACCTATTTTCTAAGCCTAATTTTAAAACTGCTTCATATTCATTTTATGCATTCGAGTCAATTAGCATGCATTGCATTAGATACAAATTAAAAAAGAGTCTAAAATATTAATTACATTTTTAGACATTTCTCACCCTGCATAAGTTAAGGAGCCAATTAGGAACTGTCTTAGATGTCGGCCCCCAATTCATTAAAACTTAAACAACGTTCCTAACCATCTTTCAAAAGAGACTGGACACATGGTTTTAAAGCGCCTAGGTGGTTAGCTGGCTCCCTAATCCAGGCCAGGGTAAGTCCAGATTTGCACTTCATTAGTTAGGTTCGGGTCGCTACTTTGTAGTACCCAAATTAGATTTAGGTTATGAGGCATATTCTTTTTAGATCTTAAGTCCTCGCCCTCCGGGAATATAAATCCCAAATTTCTAATAAAATGTCAACTTAAATATAAAATTTTCTCCTAAAATATAATGCCCAACATAGGATAGATTGAGGTTGTCTCTGGGCTTCTCAGAATCCGACACCTCCTACTTTTCATCCTTTGACTCTCTAATAAATGTTCAACATTGAGCTTTCACCTTGGAAAATTCTTACTTCTGTTTCTTGTCTTCTACTTTGTAGTCAAAGCGTTTGAAATCACTGCTTTAATTGAGAGTTTTCTTAGGTGCATTCCTCCTAAGATATAATTAACTATAGGGGCTTGCCTCTATAGGGATTTGAGAACCCCAGACTAAAATAAACATTGTTTTATTCGTATAAAACAAGGGAAGAATCTTTGGGAACGTAGATATTTTTAAAACCTCATTTCTAATTTTGAATAGACTTGTAGAATGTTATTATTATCTTTTCAAATAATATAATATTATACTTGTTATATTCAACTTTAGAAATGATGAATTTTATAAAACTCATTCTCACTTTTGTATATCTTGAATAATGTTATGTTCGTCTTTTAGGATGATATAATATTATTCTCGCCATATCTAAACAAAAGAATGAATAAACTTTTTTCAAAAACGTATTTCTATCTTTAAACATATTCTATAGAATTTTATGTTCATCTTTTGAGATGATATGTTATTCTTTGAATTATGTTTGATTATAGAAATATCAATTTTCAAAACCCTATTCTGATATTGAATCCATTGTAGAATATTGTGTCAATCTTTCAAGATTATACTTTATTTTCAATGTAGAATTCGGTTACAAAATAGGAGAAAATCAAAATATGCGTGGTGACACATAAATTTTTTCCACCAAGGTTTTTTCTGGCGACTCCGCTGGGGATCAATCCTCTCTCCATCTTTAGCAATGTTTTATACCCTTTAATCGGTAGTATACCTGTGCTCGTCATAGGTTATAACTACCTTTCTTCCGCCGGTTCTTTTATTCATTTCATTCTTGGATAACTTGGCCGCTATCTAAATAAATTTTAGAGGTCTTATTTTGGACCCCGTTATAAAACTAATGGGAAGCTCCTTTATACGACCTTTTTGTAAAGTAAATCCCGGTGCTAATTCTAATGTTGTAGTTACATTTTTTTTTGTAGCTTGATGTTTGAGTTAGCACTGGGTCCAAAATCAATTTACCCAATCTTTAGTAATATGTATAGTTACTTCTTTTAGTAACTTAATGTATTATTTGGATTGGGTCCAAAATTTATTTTTAAGTCTTGAAAAATTTAAACTTCTTTATGTCCTAGCTAACAAGTTACAGTTATATATTTTTATAACTCGATATGTGGCTGGACAAATCTTAAGAAAATTTGAGCTTTTAAATGAAATCAAAGTTTTATCCTTATCTAAACAAGCATATTACAGTTATATATTTTTATAGCTTAATATGTGTGGTAGGACAGGGTTCAAAAGCTCAAACCTTTAAATCAAAATTTTCTGCTTATCCTAATAACATATTGTAGTTACATGTTCTTTGTAGCTTGATATGTTTGCTAGAACAGGGTCCAGAATTTGATATATGCAAGATTTTCAAGATTAAATTCAATTTACATTGAGAAAAGTTTGAAGGTTCGAATACAAGTTAAGCTTATAAAAATAATTTTGCTAGAGAAAATAGTAGGTTGATTTCTTTTAAAAAGAAATTTACCTCTATCTTCCTTAAATTGTAATTAAAATTTTATTGTGGTTGACTCCTCTAAACCTTAAAGAATAAGACCAATGGTTATCAATGTTAAAAAGAAAAGTGTGTTCCCTCCCTCCCTCCACTTGAGTGGATTAACGCTTTAGATGAAGATATATTTAATCTCATTTCCTTTTGAAACCTCAAAGCATAAAAGTTAAGCTAATTTTGCTAGGTTTCTAGTAACTATCTGGATTAAATTCAAATATATTTTCAAATCTTTTATTCAACCATGTAATGATTTTTCTAATATTAGGAATGAATAATTATTGGTTGATATATTAAAGTTTGAAAATATTTTGAATTCCCTCATCTTTAAGCCTTCTTGTATGTTAGAATTTAAGATGCTTTTAAATCCTATTTCTTAAGGGTACTACATGGATACGACAATTTGTCCTCTACTATGTGGTTTAACTCTAATAGAAAATGAAACTTAAGGCATGCGATAAAGATAAATGACCTAATCAATTATATAAATGCCTTCATTTACCGTCTGAAGTTTTCTCTTATGGTAATATTTTTAAATCAAATTTTAGCTAAGTTTACTCTTGGCTTTATTACTTCATTTGAGAAAACTCATGAGCAGTTCTTATTAAAGATTGATCATCTTAAATTTTTGTTTGGTCAAAAACTTAGGACGATTCAAGGTTCTTTATTATGGTTAATCCATGGTATGGTTAATATTCCATCTATAATGTGATTTTCCATCAAAATAAATTGACATTTCTTGAATTGATACTAAGTTAGTCGACTTCATAACATCTTTAATGGTTTCCTTCTTTAGTAGTGATAAAAAAAATATCATATTTGGGTTCACCCATTATGATATCCATAAATAACTTCTTTTGAACTAAGTTTTATTTCAAATTGAAATTGGAGGAGGTGGAAGTCTTATTCATCTTTTTATCGTTATACATCTCATAGGCATCTTGTGAGTTGATGAACTTGTTTTATAATTATCTCAGCTAAGTTGTCTATTCATACTATAGGATCAGGTACAATTTATAAATCAATCTTTATTGTATAAGAGGGTTAAATTTCTATTCTTATACTTGGAAGATGATTTTACAACTGAAATAATCATTTCAAGATTTAAGTAAAGGAAGCCTCTTTAAAAAAAAAAAAAAAAAAGGGAAGAAGGAAAATAAAATAAAAGAAAAAATAAACACATTCATTAAATGTGTAGCAAAAAAAAAAAAAAGTGGCTTACCTTTCTAAATCTTGAATATCATATGACCTATTCATCCTTTAGTATTTTTTTTAACACTTGATTTTGAGAATTCAAAATTTTGGTTCATCATCAAACATTGATGTTCTATTAGATGTAAAATATATATATCATATAAAAGATTTGGAAATATTGAATTTCTACCTCCCATTTGATTCTCTTTTGATATAATTCTTAATTCAAAAAAAAAAGAAAAATATGAAGAAGGAAACCCCAATTTTGCTTGTAGGGAGCTTTGATATAGATTAACAAAATCTAAGTCCTGAGACCTCTCTAGTTAGCAAACTTGAGTAGGTCAGTTTAGATTTTCAAATCATTATTAAGAAAAATCATATAGATGATCAATCTAAATGAAATTATAATGGTGCTGGTTATGCATTATCAGGTTTCACATATCTAACATAATTGAGATGTATAAACAAACCATGATCCAAAAATCTTTAACTCTCTTTTGGACATCTTCTAATTTAAATGAGATTCTAGATAGGATCCTGATGCTAGATGACCTATAGTGATATTTATAGATATAAAAATCTCTTTATTTAGATTCAAAATTTTGAAACTAAACTAAGTTACATCCCTTAGTTAGTTTTGAGATGATTGTCTAATGTTCTAATTCACTATTGAGAAGATATCACGTCCAATTTAAATATATCATTAACTTAGCTAGGATGTTAGAAAATGAGGGGTTCTATCCTTAGTGATGTCAACGATATCTTTGTTTGAATCTTTGCTAAACGCCAAATCAAAATCAAACTACAATTTGACTAAGTCTATAATTGACTAAACTCGGATGTTAGAATTGGAGGGATTCTATTCCTGATAAAGTCAATGGTAACGTCGTCAAAAAG
This sequence comes from Dendrobium huoshanense, assembly GCA_016618105.1. Taxonomy (NCBI): domain Eukaryota; kingdom Viridiplantae; phylum Streptophyta; class Magnoliopsida; order Asparagales; family Orchidaceae; genus Dendrobium; species Dendrobium huoshanense. Next base: position 44,797,518 of record CM028342.1, read on the forward strand.
ATATTAAAATTCAATTCAAAGTATATCTTTTTCATAAATTAAAATCGGATGTTAGAGTCTAACCAACTCTATCTCTGTTAAATAATCTTTCCATAGCATTGAAATCTAAAATATTTGAAACTACAATTTTTTTTAAAGAAAGTTGTTAAGTTTTGGATATTTTAATTAAACTCATGCTGGTCATATTCAAACTATTTAATTTAGAGGGAGTCAATCAATCCTTCGTTGAGTTTTTGAATCTTTTCCAATATCATTTTGATTGGGTTAAGATAATTAAAACTTAAGCGATTACAGTCAAATATTATAAGAAAATTATCAAATAAAAATTAAAGCTTTCACTTTTTGATGAAAATCAAACTTTTCTCAATCATTGTGAGTATTTGATATTCCTTAGTGTTTTCCCTATAAAGGATGATCAAATATACTCATTGTTCTATAACAACTCATGCAAAAGTTAAAATTTTCTAAGGAAAATTTTATCATGTTGCATTTAGTTCTCTTAGAACATATAAACGAAGACTCTAGAAAATTCATATTATTTTCTTCGAGTTAATAGAAACAAATTCAATCATAGCATCAATCTTTAAACAAAATCTTGCATTTCTCCTTTGGTGGTCGAGATGCTTTGTTAAGTCTTTACTTATCAAAGATGATCAAACTACTCCCCTTTTATTTTTCTCATATATGATGATCCGATATAAAAACATAATCCCTAGTGGATTATATGTAAGTTATAAAGATCATTTATAGTGAAGGATAAAACAAAATTTTAATCAAAAGATTTTCAAGTCTATCAATCTTCAAAATATTTCTTTCCCTTCTAGAAAATGACATGTAAAAAAGCTTATGATCTCTAGTAGAGCATTTGCAAGTTGTCAATGTCATTTGTGGTTGAGGGAAAAGATTCAAAGCTTTAAATAAATCAACTTTACTTTAAAAATTCACCACCATGAAATCTTTCTTTAGGTCTGAGTCCGCTTTTACGGCATCCTACTGACTTTCTGGCTTATGTCCGCTTTTACAGTAGCCAAACCTGATTAAATCTATCTTTAGGTCTAAGTCCGCTTTTATGGCATCCTACTGACTTTCTGGCTTAAGTCCTCTCTTACGGCAGCCAATCCTGATTAAATCTATTTTTAGGTCTAAGTCCGCTTTTACGGCATCCTATTGACTTTCTGGCTTAAGTCCGCTCTTACGGCAGTCAATCCAGTTTATATCCGTCTTTAGGTCTAAGTCCGCTCTTACGGCATCCTATTGACTTTCTGGCTTAAGTCCGCTTTTACGGCAGCCAAACATGATTAAATCTGTCTTTAGGTCTAAGTCCGCTCTTACGGCATCCTATTGACTTCTGGCTTAAGTCTGCTTTTACAGCATCCATTAAGTTTAAATCGGTCTTTAGGTTTAAGTCCGCTTTTACGGCATCCTATTGACATCTTTGAAGTTAGGAGTAAGCATCCCTAGTGGCATACTAATCTTCATCCCGAGGAGAAGTATATGCATCCCTAGCGGCATCTTCTCTTCATTAAATTTTAAATCTTAAATCCATCTTTAGGTACAAGTCCTCCTACGGCATCCTATTGACATCTTTGAAGTTAGGAGTAAGCATCGCTAGTGGCATCCTAATCTTCATCCCGAGGAGAAGTATAAGAATCCCCAGCGGCATCTTCTCTTTGTTAAATTTTAAATCTTAAATCTATCTCTAGGTATAAGTCCTCCTACGGCATCCTATTGACATCTTTGAAGTTAGGAGTAAGCATCCCTAGTGGCATCCTAATCTTCGTCCTGAGGAGAAGTATAAGCATCCCTAGTGGCATCTTCTTTTCTTTAAATCTTAAATCTTAAATCGATCCTCTATGATTAGGTGTGAGTCCCCACACTTAGGCTTCCTTTTCATATGATCTTATGATCCTGTAAGGTTAGGTGTGAGTCCCCACACTTAGGCATCCTTTCCTTACGATCATTCGCTAGAGTTGGAGAATGCCCCTCGTGGCACCATCCTAGTGTAAATCTTAAATCTTAAATCGATCCTCTATGATTAGGTGTGAGTCCCCACACTTAGGTTTCCTTTTCATATGATCTTCTGATCCTCTAAGGTTAGGTGTGAGTCCCCACACTTAGGCATCCTTTCCTTACGATCATTCGCTAGAGTTGGAGAACGCCCCTCGTGGCACCATCCTAGTGTAAAACTTAAATTTTTAAACCTTCCAAGATTAGATACAATCTTTTCCATAGGTTGCTTTCTTTTCTTAGAAGATGCCCTTTAGTTCGTTGAGTTAGGTGTAAGTGCCCACTTAATGGCATCCTTCTTCTTGAACTAGAAAGAAGACTCTAGTCTTATCAAAATCATATTCAAACCAAAATCACATTGAAAATCTCTATTCATGCCAAACTACATTTAAATCACTAAAGCCATCAATACCAATATTAACTTCAAAATCATTGAATCAACTCAATACTCTATCAACTTTTATCTAGATTTTCTATCAATTCTCAAAATCCCTTCAACTCATATACTCAGATGTTAAATTTCAGATCCAGTTGAATGTTTCGGTCAACACCAATACGCACGATAAACTTTGGCAAGTTTATCATGCCTATTGGGGGTCCATTTGTTGACCTCATTATTCGAGGTCAATTTCCCTAAAATCAATTTCAAGTGCTTAGGTTTTCGAAGCCTAGTATAGATGTCACACCCATAGGATTTCACTTAGGTGGATTCCTAATGACGTAGCGTTGACTCGACCCTTTAATTCAATCCAAATCTAAATCGATTCAATCCAAATCTAATTCAACATCAAATCAACTCATCTTGAACCCGTTAAACTCAAATCAACTCATCAATCAAACCTCAAATTCTATTTAGTAAATCGTACTTTAGATTTAATCAAATCAAAATCAATCCTTAAATCTCTTTTAAAATATGGATGAATCACAACCATTCATTAGAGAGGATAAAATCATAAATTTAAAATAAATTTTGAATAATCAGTTATTAGGTTTGATTAGAGCTTAGGAGGAGTTTAGGTCGGTTGAACCGAACCCAGCCCCTATTCTCTTTGAATTTGTGAACTACTCGAACTCCCTCATTCACAGAGAACAACTCCCGAATCTCTCCAGCCCGCCTCTTCTCCAACTGATTCGCACGAAACCCCACTACCCTTTAACTGCTCCAACACACGAAGTCCCTGCTGACGTCTCCTCTCAGGCCAACAAAACCAAACCTCATCTCTTGAAACTGCTCCCCCACTCACACAAAAATCCCAAAAACTTCCCACTCTCTTATTCACGAACCAGCCCACACATCATCTCCTCTACAGTTCTCACAAGCTGGACACTTCCCCATCCATTCTCGTATTCTCTCCCATTGGCAAGACGCCAAAGCCCTCACTCTCTCATTCGCGTGAGAAGCCCCGTCGCCTCCCACAGTTCGCACAATCCACGATCTCTCCTCCACCCTCCTATCTACCCGAACAGCCCTGGTACTCTCTCTGATTCACACAGACAGTTCTGAAATCCTCTTCCTTTTCTGAATAGCGTGAAGCCCATGTCGAGTCCCTCTCTTTCTCTGGCCTGCTCTTTCCCTCCCGTCGATTTCACCCTTAGGAAGCCTGCCGAGCCCCCTGCAGCAGCAGCCGCTGTTTGATCAAACAGAGGGAAGCCAAATGGAAGTCTCCGCCTTCCTTGCTTCCGTGGATAGTAGCAGCCCTATCTTTCTTTGCCCTTGATCGCGCCAGAAACCTTCTCATTCTTGGGTAATTTCTTCTACATCTTCTTCTTCTCTTACTCTTATCTGATTTAAACTAAGTATTAGGGAGTTGAATCTTGATATTCTTAATTAAAATATGAGATAAAATCTGTCAATATTTCTTTCTTTTGATATGCATTGGCAGTAAAAGAAATGATGAAAGTTTTGTTAGAATGCATATATAAAATTACATATATATATTTTTTTATCTTAGAGGATGAATGGATTCACCTATTTTATTTTTCATGGTTGCATTGTATCTTGCATTGTTATTCTTGAGTGGTTTTGAGTTTTCATTTTTGATAACAATGTACCAATGAGAAATGAAATGCTAGATTTTTGTTGATAGCTTGGTTGGTCCTTACAGAATCATGAGAAGATTTCTTGAATTCTTTTACTTAAGCTTCATTAATGGCTAACTCCTATAATCTGTTAATAAATGCATTATTTGCCTTTCTCTTCAACATGTTCTTGAAAGTGAAATGATACATTTGAAAAGTGGCTTGTTTGTATGTGTATGCTTTAAAAGATGGAAATTATGTATCTCTTGGAAAAGTTGAAATGTGTTAGAATTTGTGTGAGTTTAGGAGAGTAAAAATTATATATTTTGAAAAAGAAAAAGTAAAATGTATGTGTTAAATTTTGAAATGTGTAGAAAAGTATTTTGTAGTGGAAAATGTGAAAGTGTGTGAGGTTTGGAAAAGGAAGTGTATGCCTTGAAGGGTGTTGGAGAGTGAGTGCTTTGTGTAATCATTAGGAAATGAAGTTTGTTTGGTCTAAAGGTTGAAATATATATTAAAAGCATTTTGTGTGTAGTTTGAAAAGTGAATTTTGTGGGTTTAAAAAAAAAAGTGAAAAGTGGAATGATGTGTTTAAAAGTGAATTGTTTGAAAAGAAAAATTGTGGAGTTTGTATGTATATGAGCTTAGTTGTATTTGTTGGAAGATGTACATTTTGAAAAGTAGATTAAGTAATTTTGAAGAGTGGTTTATGTTTTGTTTTAAAAATATGAAATTGTGTATATGTAAAGAAATATGTATGTTTTAAAGGTAAAGTGTATGTATGATTTGAGAAGTAAATTTTGAGATTTTGGAAGAATGAAAAATATATGTTTTGAAAAGTATAAGTATGAACTTTGGAAGGGTGAGATGTGTAGATTTTAGAAATAAATCATGTTCATTTTTGAAAAGTGTATGTTTGGTTTGAAAAGTGAATTTTGTGTTTTTAGGAAATGAAAAAGTATTATTTTTGGAAATAATAAATGTATATGTTGAAATTTGATATGTGTAGAAAGATGTTTTGAATATTAAAATGTATAAAAGTACTTTTGAAAAGGAGAGTATAGAATATGATTTTTTTTAAGAATGGTGAAATGTGCAAGTGTAAAAGTTAAGAATTTTGTTTTATAAAATGTTTGTGATTTTTTAGAAAAAGAGATATGTATATATTGGAGAGTGTATTAGCCGAATGTCTATTAGAACATGAAAGTATTTAAAAGTAAGAAATCTCTTTCCCTCTCTACCTCTCTATTCTTCTTTCCCTTACTCATGTCTCGGGATAAATATTGGAAAAATACAAAATGTTCTTTCAAAAAGGAAAGGTTCTAAAAGGATATTCAACTAAGTCAGTGTTCAAGCCCGAAGAAAGGTACGTCTTTATTTTTAGTAAAATTTCAATTATTTTATTTTTATTTATTAAAAGTGCTTCAAATCCCTATTTTTCCTGTTTTATTTGCATGAATTGCGAGGAATGGTACCGGTCGAGGGAACAAAAGGAAAATGAGCTAATGACGTCAGTCGCCTCTATCCAACTGGGTAGAGGTGCTACGGGCGGAACCACCGGGTCGTAGCCCTCGGTGACTGTGAGTATTCTAAACTTAGAAAACCTTTAGGGGCCCCTTGATGTGGTTTGCGTTAGCCATACCCTTTTAGATCCTTGTAGTAACTTCAATTTATTAGATTTATTTTTATTTTATAGTAGATCCCTAAACCCTATTTCTACGTACGAAAAGTCCTAAGGGTTAGTAATAACAAAGATTTTCACCTATATAACAGTAGTGACATTTAAGGACAAAAAAAAATTAAGGACCGAGTCTTAGAAAACTTAGACTTAGGATGCATGCACACTTTAGATTAGAAACATAAAACATAGAAAATTTAGTGACACCTCACCTTAAGATTAGTGAATATCTTTAAACTAAAATTCAATCAATTAGAAAACTTTAGTCAATAATTAACTTATATAGGACATATCAAAACCACATAACCTTTTGCACATACTTAGAATTGTTTGTTAGGACAACCGACTTTAGCTTTAGGTTAGGGCGGTGATTATTTCCTTACTGCATTGTGAAGGGCTTTTTCTCGAGTTTTATTGCATGCTGGTTGTAAAATTGTTGGTGTGTTTGTTTATTTATTTTTACTGAATTCTGTGTTGTGGTTTGACTGACGATTAGATTACCCATAGGTTAGGAACGATCTGGTTGTTAACAGAATTTTCTGCAGGTGGCCACACTCATGTAGGGAAGATGAAAAGGGGGCTAATTAATTAATAATAAATAAATGCTATAGGTGCTACAGGTGCTTCAGCTGCTTTGCCCCTAAATAAGAAGGAGTGTGGCCAAGTGTGGCTGGTGGATTTAAATTCAATAGCATATATATATATATATATATATATATATATATATATATATATATATATATATATATATATATATATATATATATATATATATATATATAACTGCGTGGGATGAGTTTTATTATAAATTGCTTAGGATAACCCTGCAGGTGGACTAGATTTTTCTTCCTTTTCTGTGAAATGAAATGTAATGTAAATATAATTTATCAAGAGTCAAGATATGTGAAAGTGATTTTGAAAGTGGGATATCACATCCAATTTGGAATCCAAAGAAAAGAGAATATACCTTAATAGATTATTCTCTTTTATTTGAAAAGCCAAATTAGGATGATTTTAGTATCCAAATAGAAAAGAAAATATCCCCTTTAGGGATGAATTTCTTTTCATTTGGATATTCAGATCCGACGGATCCAAGGAGTTCGTAGAAAAAGAGAGAACAAAATGAAGAAACAGAAGAAAGAAGACAAAGAACTGAAGATATAAAAAGAGTATATCCCAGTTCAAAATTCACTTGCGTCATTCTTAGGATTAGAATCCGGGTTTGTTGTCAGTGGTGCCCGGCCACTTAGTTTTCTACAAATGCTGGGTGTAATTATTTGGACATTGGACATTGGACATTATATTTTTGGATTATTTAAATTGATTGTTTATATTGTTTGTGCAGTAGAGTTTTTTAGGACCTTGCATGCCATGTTTTGTTTTAGCCTGGATACAAATCAGAGATATTTTTTTCGTAAGGGTACGCTTAAAATTCTTCTACTTGTAATTTTAAATAAAAATTTTTAGGCTCACATAGTAACTCTAACGATCTAAGAAGTAAGCTCGGGACCACCGAGAGTCAGCATAAACATATTAATACTTTCTCTTCCTTGTTAGGCACCTCCCCGCCTGCGGGTTCTGGCAGACCACTTGGTCTATGAGGGTGCAGTTCTGTCAAGGGGAAGTTGTGCAATCTCTAGGGAAAAACCTATTTTCTAAGCCTAATTTTAAAACTGCTTCATATTGATTTTATGCATTCGAGTCAATTAGCATGCATTGCATTAGATACAAATTAAAAAAGAATCTAAAATATTAATTGCATTTTTAGACATTTCTCACCCTGCATAAGTTAAGGGGCCAATTAGGAACTGTCTTAGATGTCGGCCCCTAATTCATTAAAACTTAAACAACGTTCCTACCCATCTTTCATAAGAGACTGGACACATGATTTTAAAGTGCCTAGGTGGTTAGCTGGCTCCCTAATCCAGGCTGGGGTAAGTCCAGATTTGCACTTCATTAGTTAGGTTCGGGTCGCTACTTTGTAGTACCCAAATTAGATTTAGGTTCTGAGGCATATTCTTTTTAGATCTTAAGTCCTCGCCCTCCGGAAATATAAATCCCAAATTTCTAATAAAATGTCAACTTAAATATAAAATTTTCTCCTAAAATGTAAAGCCCAACATATGATAGATTGAGGTTGTCTCTTGGCTTCTCAGAATCTGACACCTCCTACTTTTCATCCTTTGACTCGCTAATAAATGTTCAACATTGAGTTTTCACCTTGGAAAATTCCTACTTCTATTTCTTGTCTTCTACTTTGTAGTCAAAGGGTATGAAATCACTACTTTAATCGAGAGTTTTCTTAGGAGCATTCCTCCTAAGATATAATTAACTATAGGGGCTTGCCTCTATAGGGATTTGAGAACCCCAGACTAAAATAAACCTTGTTTTATTCATATAAAACAAGGGAAGAATCTTTGGGAATGTAGATATTTTTAAAACCTCATTTCTAATTTTGAATAGACTTGTAGAATGTTATTATTATCTTTTCAAATAATATAATATTATACTTGTTATATTCAACTTTAGAAATGATGAATTTTATAAAACTCATTCTCGCTTTTGGATATCTCGAATAATGTTATGTTTGTCTTTTAAGATGATATAATATTATTCTCGCCATATCTAAACAAAAGAATGAATAAACTTTTTTCAAAAATGTATTTCTATCTTTAAACATATTCTATAGAATTTTATGTTCATCTTTTGAGATGATATGTTATTCTTTGAATTATGTTTGATTATAGAAATATCAAATTTCAAAACCCTATTCTGATTTTGAATCCATTGTAGAATATTGTGTCAATCTTTCAAGATTGTACTTTATTTTCAATGTAGTATTCGATTACAAAATAGGAGAAAATCAAAATCTGCGTGGTGACACATAAATTTTTCCCACCAATAGTGTATTAAAGAAAAACCTCATTCCATATCATCAATATACTATGAAGCTCCTTAAATAGATTCCAAATGTGACTTTGAATTAGATACCATGTGGAAGAAATTATAAGATTGATGCCTTATAAAAGCTTGCTAAAAATTAGCTTGTCAAAAAAAAAAAAGGATGCTAATTAATATTAGTAGAGGGTCATAAGATCTTATCACCCATAGATCTAGAATATATAAATAGAAAATCTCTAATTGAGGTGAAAATTATTCTTGGTGTGAATGATGAAGCAATTGAGTAGGCTACCCATCATTAACTACTTGAAAGAAATCAAGAATCTTAAATGATAGATATATTACTGATTAGATTATAAAGATCTTTATCCTATACTTTAATCAATGATGGAACTCTATATTGAAGATCATTTGATCAAATATGGTTACATTATTAAAAAAAAATTAGAAGCTCATAGTATTTTTAAAGAAGTACATGCCAGATTATGTGGACCTCACCAGTTCTGGTTCTAAAATGAAAATGAAGATTAAATGATGGGATGATATTATTTGTTAATGATAGAATACTACTAAACATTGCATGCCATTATCATTAAAGTTAGGTGTATAGTGTAGTATTTCACCAACCACAAAATGCTTTACAGAAAAATATTTCTTCATCTCCATTTGGAAGCTGGGGTATGGATATCATCGATCTAAGTGATCTTCCATCCTCAAGAGGTCACATATTTATATTAATAATAATAATATACTTCTCAAAATTGGTAGAAGTAGTTTCATCGAGAGATATTGAAGCTCATCATGTTCTAAAAATATTTAAATATGATATCATATATTAATTTAGTGTTCCTCATCAAATCATATTTGATAATGGTCCATCATTCAAAAGCACCAAAATAAAAAACTATGATATACATGATATAATAGTTTGGATATACTCAATGATCTATTATCCTCAATAAATTGGATTGGCTGAGGTTTTCAATTAAACTTTGGTGCAAATCTTAAGAAAAATCTTGATGATAATAAGTGTCAATGACATGAAAAGTTAAGAGAAGCTTTATGGGCATATCAAGCCACATATAAAACTCAAATTCAATCTATTCCATTCACTTTAGTCTTTGGAGTAGAGGCTATTCACCCTTTTGAAGTACTATTACCTCTTCTAAAAAATATTGAAAATTATGGTACAACTATAGAACAAAATGTTAGACTTCAGTTAAAAGAGCTTAAATGTTTAAACAAGAAGTGATATATTTGAGGTAAATTTAAACTAATGAGGGAAGGTCTGTTCATGGTGGAGAAAGTTTATAATGGAGGATCTTCGTTTTTGGTATATGATAAAGGAAATCAACCAATGTAACTTATAAATAGATGATATCTCAAGAGATACTATATGATGGATAGTATTGTATAAGAAAAATTTCTAATAAATAATAGATATTTTAACATATATAAACCTCTTGAAAATGTTATTGTTTTCATGGTGAAGTGGGGTTGTATGATAAAACTGGGTCTAAAGGATTGGTAAAAGTGTTCCTAAGTAACATCCTTTCCTTTTAAACTTTGGTTGATTAGATAATATGATTGTCAATACAGAAGAATAGTTGATTTAAATCCTTCTCTTATTTTCTATTTTTATATGGTCAAGTGAGAATTGAATCATTTCCCTTCATTATTTAAATTTAGTCAAGTGAAGGTTTAACTTTTAAAATATTTCTGTTTAAAAATCCATTTAAAATCCACATAATAAGGATATATATCCTTTTTCCAGCATCGTTATAGCTTAAATTTATGTTGGGGTGATTTCTCTAATATATATTACCAAACAAAATTCACTTGTTTAGGTTTATTCCTTTCATGTATTTGTCTATTAAATTTCTTTAGATTCTATCAATTATTTTGGTTAATACTAACACTTGTGATTTACATTAAAATTCATCACACCTATTGGGGGTCTATTTATTAACATTATTTTATATGTGATCAATACATCAAGCATGACTTTCATTTATTATGCTAAATCATTAAGTTATATTAAATCACTCTATTCAAATCTCAATCATTCAATCATTGAAACTTAAATATTCAATCATCAAAATTTGGTTAAATCATTCAATAATTATTGATGAGTTAATAAATCCTAAATCAATCATTAAGTTTAATTCTTTATTTAGTCAATTTCTACCAATTATATTCAATCATTAAACTCAAGTTCAATCATTTCAATCCAACCATCATACTCAACCCATGGTGATTCAATCATCAAAGATTGTTAAACTTAATCAAATTCAACCATTCCATGACCTTCAAGCATTTTAAATCATTCAATCATCTTCAATGTCCAAACATTTAAATCCATGCTTAAACATTCAAATCTATGTTCAAACCTAAACCCTTTCCTTTTCCCTTTTTTAGGAAAATTTTCAATTTCATTAAAACCCTAGGTAAAGCTTTCGAAATAATATTTGATCATTCATATATTGATTAGACATATCCTTAGAGTTTACCTAATCATTTTGGAAGCTTCTATACCCTTTAAAACCCAAAAACTCAAATCCTTTTCCCTAGGTCCAAAACTTTAAAAATTTATCATTTATGCCACTCTACATGACATCTTAATTCAAATTCTTTGGAAACTTAAGTCATAATCATCCTTGAATGATTTCAACCACATGGGTGCATGGTTGACCTAGGTTGTCCTAATTTAACCAATAAAACCCTTTAACTCTAAATCCCTCCATATGCATGAAACATCTTATAAACATTACCTTGTTGTGATTATGGTTCTTTTTATCTATTTGGATGTTCTGTTGGGATTAATTTATGTTATGAGTAATTTTTCATCTACTGATTCGGTCGGTTTTATGGCAGCATTATTTGGCTAGGTGTTACTTAAGTGCCTATTTGAATATTAGGGATTTCTGTGAATTTGGTGGGACTTTAGGGAAAGGGAATTGCTTCCCCATCTTTTTTCTCAACTTTGGTTGTTATTATATTAATTGATATGATTTTCCTTTTTTTTTCCTTTTATGTCTTCATATGGGTGCCACTTTTATGTTCTAGTGTTAGATTATGGGTGAATTTTGTAAGCTTCAGAGAGCCTTGCTATCTGTATGACAAATAGTTTGACTATTGGATCTTTTTTTTTTTGGTGGCATGAATACCTATAACTCTATGTTTTCACCTATTTTGGCTGTTAGTTATGTATACTTTTTTCACATTTAAATATTTTTTCTAACATATTTAGTTATGAGCTAAATTTAAATTGCATTATACATATTTGTCTCTGCATTTTTCCTTTTGTTGCTCTATTTATTTTCCAAGATCCTTTTGGTGTTGTTTTGTAAGTTCCTAAAATTTTTGGTGGAGAGATAATTCTTATTATCTATCAGATGAACTTTCCTATTTTTTGGGTGTTGGCCGCTTGCCACCCTAGAGTGTACCTAGGAATTTTTATAATTTTGATTAGGATGTAACTTGATCTTATAGGTTTTATTTTAATTTTCTTGTAGCTCTTATGAGTAGTTGTGAGCTCGAGGTACCTTTTAAGGACCTTATAATATTTATTTTAATCAATGCATAGGCCCCATTATGGAAAAAAAAATCTTGTAAACATTACCCAAACCCTTGGTTTGACCCCCAAGCATTCTATAACCATCCTTGATTACGCATAGACCCAAATGAACCCATGGAAAAGCCTGGTTGACCATGATTGGTCACATTAACCATAAAGGACCATTTTAAACATAAGCATTCAATCATGCATATAAGTCAAACAAAACCTTACTAAGGCATCCTTTAACCTTCCAAAAATTAAACTATCCATACATAAACTTAAACAAACCTTTGGTGGACTATTAAGTGTGAATTATTTATTGTGTATTACATTTGAAATTCAGTGAAAATATGTTGTTTTATTTTTTTATACAGGAAATATTTAGAAATGGTAAAAATACAAAGTACCAAATAGTGATGTGACACTATATGAAACATAACCACTGCATTGAAATTAACTCTAAGTGTCATTTTTAAATATTGCAATTACATCCTATTTATTTTGTGAGCACTATAGCGACAGCACATACAGTGTTTTTGTGTTGCTCATTCAACTTGGCAGTGCTGGGTTCTTGAGAAAATGAAGTCCATAATGCGACACATCAAAGTGCCCCAGCATCAAAAACTCCACACTGGGTGTTGTAGTGCTCATATTTCTAGAGCATCGCGACATAATAATTATGGCTTCCTATAGCATGACTGAAATAACAAAATGACTTGTCAGTATAATTAGTAACCATTCCACATCATTAAGTATTGTAGTGGAGCAAAACTGTCAGCATCGAGGTGCTTATTTAACTTTAAGTGTTGTGGTGCCTCCCTGTCAAGTGCCATAGAGCTTGAGGGAATTTCTATGTTTTCCTATAAATTAATTTTATATTATGTTTATAAGAAGTTCAGTCACTTGAGTAAAATTTAGTATATTTATTGTAAATTTCTCTAGTACTCTCTTAAAGTAAAATCTAAGAGACTCTAAGGAAGTGCATGATATAATACTTAGGAGAGTTTAGCTTGTGTTAGTGTAAGAAACTATATAAGTGGAGGATCAAGGAGTTTAGAGAATATACTTAATCATTTCTGGTGATAAAATTCTCTTACTTCTCTTATAATTTTATTCTTCTATGAATATAATAAAAATGAGTATGCTTATTATTTCTTCTATGTATGGCTAGATCTTTTATTTTTGATTGGTGATGTAAAGTGAATATTTAATACTAATATAAAATCTTGTACCTAAGGAATTTATGAATGTTTTCAATAAATCTGGTTCTTCATTTAATACATATAATAACCATGTGTGTAATTAAGACTTAGTGTGATGTATAGCCTCGATAGAGGAATGCAAGAATAGTCAGGGGTATTGAGATAGAATGTTAGCATGCCTAGACATAGGATGTTTGCATATTCTAGGTTCTATGGTGATATTAAAACTATAGGAGGTCAGCAAATATCCTTTCAACCCTACAAGCTAGATTGAGATCTAGGGATGGATTTGCCTGGATCCACGTCTAAAATTAAGATTATCATTAAGAAAAATATGACATTTATAAACATCAATAAAAAACCTTTTATTAAAATTATATCAACTATTTTATTTATTTTTATTCACTGGAAGAAAAAAAAAATCATTTTTATTTTAGCAGGATAACTTATGTAATTAGTTTTTAGTAGTAGTTTTATTGCAAGTAAGCATAACTCTTCCTCATGGGTACGACACTCTACTTTGTCACTTTATTATTTGATTCGACATGTATACTTGCATATATTTTAGTGTTATTTATTATGAACATATCAAAGAACCTAATCATATTTAAATCTTATATGTCACATCTAGCTAAGCTTAGATATAATCAATCATGATAATCTATATAAGCCTCGCCACATTAATTTTTTGGCACTATTATCAAGGAAGTAATTTGTATATTACAATTTTAGCTATATGGTTAAAATAAGTGCATATTTAAACCAAATTATATTTTGTATCCTATTTTTCTCAGTTTTTAATTTTTGTGTTGTTGTTTATTCAATATTGTATGCTTTGTAGATCTAAAAGTAGCCATTTTTATTTTATTCTGAGATAGAAAATATTCTTTCAAAATTTTGAAAAACTAAAAAGATTTAGAGATGTTTGACTTAATGCTTCATCAAGATCATTCTAGACCTTTTAGGGAGAATGTTAACCTTGCAGTAGACAGAATCCACTAGAGTATTAGTAGACTTACTAATTACTATCCAAGATAATAATTTTGATTTAAAACCTATCATATTTTGGATGGTTTAAAATTTTTTGTTTTGGATGACTCCTATTGAAGATCCCAATTCATAGTTAGCCATTTTCTTAGAAAGTTTTATATAGATTTAAGTATAATAGTGATAATGATAATGTTATTAGGCTTAGATTATTTATATTTTCTTTAACAGGCAAGACTAAGTTGTTGTTGAATTCCTTACCCCAAGGCTCTATAACCATTGAGAATGAGTTGGCTCACAAATTTCTAGCTGAGTATTTCCCACATTCAAAAATTGACAAACTTAGAAATAATATCACATCTTTTGCCCAGTTTGAAGAAGAATTAATTTATGAAAGTTAACAAAGATTTAAGAAAATGCTTAGGAAATGTTCTGACCATGCTTTACCCAATTCATTGTTTATTTAGACCTTTTATAATGGATTAGTATGATATCTAAGGACAATCATAGATGTTGTAGCCGAAGGATCTTGAATATCTAATCCATTTAAGGAAGCATATGAACTAATAGAGGAAATGATTGTTATTAATTTCTAGTAGCCTGCTAATAGGATAAATCCTAAGAGAATAGTCAAAGTTTATGAATCAAATGCTTTTTCAATTTTGACTGCACAAGTTACAATAATTTCCAAGAAATTAGACACTTTGAAAGTTAGGATTGGACCGAATATGTATGATAATTTTATGAGAGATCTAAGAAGTTTTAACACCATGGTGACATATCATGTAGCATCGCAGTGTTAAACAATTTTATCATGATAGGAATGGAAATATACCATTTAAAGATATTGTTATACAATTAAAAATACATTTGTATAATCAATATATTGCTCTTAGAAAAATTAAAGATCATATAGGGATCTTACTAGGTTGATTAATTACCAAAAAATTGAAGAATAATATAATAATATAAAACTTAGGAATGGGAGAGATTTGGGAGACCATTATAAGGATAGAGATATACCTCAGAAGGATAATGGTGCAGGATAAAATTTGGAAAGTAAATCTTTAAGTGAACAATCTGATCCTATAAAGGAAAGAAAGTTAGGAGAATTTGAAACCATGCCATTAACATAAAATTGTAGTACTATAATTCAAAAGAGTCTGCATGAGTAACTTAAAGATCCTGGCTATTTTATCATTCTATTAACTATAAGTGATAAAATTTGTGGGTGAGGTTTATGTGATTTAGGATCAAGTTTCAATCTCATTCCATTTTTAGTCTTCAACATATTAGATATAGGAGAAGTTTAACCTAATTATGTTACTCCATAATTAGCTGATAGATATTTTACTCATAAAAGAGGGGTAATAAAAGATGTTTTAATTAAGGTTGATAAATTTATTTTCCCTATTTATTTTATTATGCTTGTTATGAAAGAAGATAGAGAAATGCCCCTCATATAGGTAGACCTTTATTAGGTAATAGGAAAACCATGATTGATATATAAAAAGGTGAATTGACTATGAGTTTTCAAGATTAGGAGGTTACTATTGATGTGCTTAAATCTATAAAATTCCCTCAAGAGAAGAGTAGAGTTTATTTTAGAGTTAATTTGGAAGACATTGTAGTGGAGAGTATAAAAACATTATTGTTGTAAGGAGATTTATGAGTAGAAGAAGTTGAAAGGAATTTTGAGTTTTTAGGAGAATATTTTTCAACGATTGGAGGTAATATATGATTGTTTAATGAGACATGTAAGACTTTAGAGACTACTTTTTTTTGGTAAAACTTTAAGACAATCTATTAAAGAAGCTCCTGACTTATAACATAAGGTTTTACCTTGTTTTCTTAATTACACTTTTATGGGTAACAATTCTACTCTTGAAGTAATCATTTTTTCAAACTTACACAAACACCAAGTAATTGAGTTGTTTAGGTTTTTAAGTGATTTTAAAAGAGCTCTTAGGTGGACAATTGCTGACATTACATGAATTAGATCATCAATTTTCATGCATAAAATTTTAATGGAAGCTAATTCAATTCCAAAATTTGATCCTCAAAGAAGACTTAACCCTTCCATGATAGATATAGTTAAGAAAGAGATTCTTAAATGGCTTGATCTTGAGATTATTTATCCCATTTCTTATAGTTTTTGAGTGAGCCCTATTCATTGTGTTCCTAAAAAAGGTGGCTTAATTGTTATATCAAATGAACATAATGAACATATTCAAAAGAAAACTATTATTAGGTGGAGGATTTGTATAAATTAATGGAAATTAAACAAGGTCACTATAAATGATCATTTCACTTTGCCTTTTCTTGATCAAATGCTAGAAAGGTTAAAGAGCATTCATTTTATTATTTTTTAGATGGGTATTCAGGATATCATTATATTCCTATTGCACCTGAGGACCATGATAAGCTACCTTCACTAATCCTTATGGAACTTTTGCTTTTCGAAGAATGCCTTTCGGACTTAGTAATGCTCCTACTTTTTAATGGTGTATGATATAAATTTTTTCAAATTTAATATAGCAGAGTATTCCAATTTCCATGCATGACTTCTCTATATTTAACACTACATTTGATTCTTATCTTGAGTATTTAACTTTTGTTTTGAAAAGATGCGTAGATATAAATTTAGTGTTAAATTGGGAGAAGTGTCAATTCATGGCGACTTAGGCATTATCTTAGGAAACAAAATTTTTAAAGAAGGATTGGAGGTAGATATTGAAAAAATTTAGGTTATAAAGAAAATTGCCTCCTCCCAATTTAGTTAAAGGAATTAGATGTTTCCATGGGCATGCAAAATTTTATAGGAGATTCATTAAACAATTCTCGAAAAATTTCTAAACCTTTTTGTCATTTCTTGAAGAAGGATGTTCATTATATATATAATTCTATATATCTTAAATCTTTTAATAATATAAAATAATATTTGATTACTACTCTCATTCTTATTACTCCTAATTGGTCATTACTATTTATAGTGATATGTAATTCAAGCGATGTTGTTATTGGTGTTGTTTTGGGTCAAAAGAGGGACAAAAAAATTTATATCATTTTTTTCTAGTAAAACTTTAAACTCTACACAATGTAATTACATAATTACAAAAAAAGAACTACTAGCTATTTTTTTTGGCTTTTGACAAGTTTGGATCGTATTTGATTGGTACTAAAGTAATTATTTATACTGATCATTATGTTATCAAATATTTTATGTCAAATGAAAAGCACTAAAACTTTAATGGTGGGGTGGATTTTTCTATTATATGAATTTGATGTAAATTTTTTTATAGAAAAGGGACTAAAAATTAAATTGCTGATCTTTTTTCTATACTTTCTATTAAAAACATACATCATTTGAGCTTGAAGTTAATGAATATTTTTCTGATGAACAATTATTTGCTTTGCATCTTAATACCCTACCATGGTATGCTGACATTGTTAATTTCATTATTTGTGATATACTTCCATATGACTTATCAACAATTCAAAAGTGGGAATTTTTGCATGATACTAAATATTATTTTTCTGATGAACCTTATTTATGTAAAGCTTGTAATGATCAAATTATTAGAAGATGTGTATCCAAGGAAGAAAATGGATCAACCATTAGTGAATGTTATGATTCACATTATGGAGGACACTTCAAAGGTTTTAGAACTGCTTCTAAAATCCTTCAATCTTGATTTTTTTACATACTCAATTTAAGGATGTCAATGAATGTATTTGAAAGTGAGATGAATGCCCAAGAGTAGGAAATATATAAAAAAAAGCCTTTGAACTATATTTTTGAGATTCAGATATTTGATGTTTGGGGATTGTATATTATGGGAGCTTTTATGTAATCACATGGAAATTGATACATTCTTATAGTTAAGGATTATGTTTCAAAATGGATTAAAGGGGTGGAAACCACTTGAATTGATGCTCAGGTTGTAGTTAAACTTCAAAAAAAAAAAAAAAAAAAAAAAAAAAAAAAATATATATATATATATATATATATATATATATATGGATTTGGATTGCCTAAAGTTTTAATTTGTAATGGGGGAAGTCATTTCAATAATTAAAGAATTGAAGCAACGTATGAAATTTATCATAGGATTGCAACGGCTTATCATCCACAATCTAGTGGCCAAGCTAAATTTTATAATAGAGAAATTAAGCAGATTTTGGAAAAAAAAACTATTAGTTCTAAGTGGAAGGTTTGTCTTTTAAATTAGATAATGTGTTATGAGGAAATAGAACTTTATTTAGGATTGTTATCAATATTATTTCCTATAAATTAATTGAAAGTTCGTGAGGGGTGTTAAACCCTAAAGAATTAGCCCTGAGGCTAACCAAGATGGGGGTGAATTGGTATATTCTAATAATTTTAAACAAAAAGAAAATCATTTAATTTTTTAAATATTAAAAAAAAAACTCTTTTTGCGAAAAAAATAATTTTCACAATAATAATATTATTAAATATTTCAATCACTGAGTAAATCACAAAAATGTGCAAAAATAAAATGTGGTAAAAGTAATAAGAAAGAACACATTGAATTTTATAGTGGTTCGATCAAATTTGACCTACATCCATTCCTTGGAGACTCCCTCTCCAAGTATTACACTAAACTGAAGTTACTCTTCTTTTTCTCCCACAGCAAGGCGGAGAAGCCCTTACAAAATCTTTCCACCATCATGGTGAGGCAGAGAATCTTGAATTCTTTTTCACCCACCTGGTGAAGGCAGAGAACCAAGGAATCCTTTTACTCCCTCATGTAGTAAGCAGAGAACCTGGAGTTAATGTTAAAGATGATCTCCCTGGAGCCATAAATGAACCAGTGGAGTGACTCGAAGAAGACAATGAACACCTTACTTGGCAACCTTTATGATTCCCTCACAAACTCCCCCTCACATGGATCTCTTTCTCTTAAGCTCTCCCTCTTCCTAGTCCAAGCTCCCTCTTGGAACAACTCCATAGCAAAATATTAACTCAAGGGTTATTATAATTGCACAATTGAGAGCCTAAAAAAGAATTCAAGATTGTCAAGGATGATTGAAGGATCCCTAAAAAAGAATCCCTAATTTTCAATTCTGCACAATTGATTATCAAGGATGATTAAAGGATCATCATGTATGATTAGTACAAAATAGCCCATTCAACTTGGACGAATAGCATTGCTCTATACGATTAGTTTAAGAGAAGTAGGCTGAGCATCCTTTATAATACAAATATCATTATGGATGATTAGTATTAAAATATTAAACTTCATCTAATAAGATGCCTATGATTACCTTATCAGCCAGTGTACTTGTTACATATTTGACTTCAAGAAATAGGGTTTTTATGATAGCAAACACATCTGTTTCTTTACGACTGCCTTGTCTACTAACATTTCAGGTCCATAAGATCAAGACTGTAATTTAAACTTGCTCAAGTTTGGGAAGACTAGGTCTGAGTCTGTTTGTAATTTTTTTCTTTCTTGAGTCTCTTGTAATTGATGTAGTTCCTAATGCTAAGTAACCCTGCACACACACACTTGGGAGAATTTTTTTTGTCTGATTTAGAGTTTATTATTTTTGCTCACATCATCTGAGACGATCCAAAAATCATTTTGGAAGATCAATTAAAAATAAAAACCCAAATTAGGGCATCCTGATTAAGGCAGCCATCATTAAGCTCATCATCCTGGACGATCTTTGTATCGGTCGGGATGATATGCTCAAATAAAAAAGAATCAGCCATTAGATCTATTTAGGTATTATTTATTTTTGGACATTATCAAGGACATCATCCTGAATGATGCTAGACAATTATGCATAAATTAATTTGGTAATTAAGAAAATTAATTAAGGTTTGATTGCTTAATCATATCATTCTGGATGTTCGTAGGATCGCCTGGGATGATCAGTTCAAAAAACCTTAATTTTTCCTAGATGATAAACATCGGCCAGCTTCTATTTAGGGTGATATTTTGGATGATGTTCACAGATTTGAACTAATCGTCCGGGATGATCGTGATATCGACCTGGATGATTAAGCTATTTTTTTGTCATCCAAATATGCATTTAGTGTGATTTTTTGGACAATTTTTAAGGATTTGTACTGATCATATAGGATGATATCCTATCATCCTGGATGATATGAACAAAAATCTCTTGATTGTCCCAAACCGTTAGGGCTGATTGAGCAAAATTTATGCTGATCATCCAAGATAATATTCATATCATCTTGGACGATAAAGTTGATTTATTTAAATAAAGAGCTATTTTGAAGCTCTTCTATTTAAGACCACTTGCTCTATTCAAGAAATAATCTTTTGCTATTGTCTTGACCTAAGAGAGTCTAAAGGAGAGGGAGAGAGAGAGAGAGAGAGAGAGAGAGAGAGAGAGAGAGAGAGAGAGAGAAAGAGAGAGAGAGAGAGAGAGAGAGAGAGAGAGAGAGAGAGAGAGAGAGAGAGAGAGAGAGAGAGAGAGAGAGAGAGGATCTTATGAAGGGGAGTTTGTGAGGGGTTTCATAAGGGTTGCTCCAAGCAAGGATTTAAGTCTTCTTCTATGATCGTCGTTCCTTGTTCTTGGAGGTTCAAGAGAGGTTCACTTTAGCAATCGATCAGAATTCTCTGTCTACTATAGAAGGAAACAAAAGGAGTTGGATTCTCTACCTCATTAGTGTTAGTGGAACGGAGATTTTGTAAAGGCTTCTCCGCCTTACTGTGGGAGCAAAAGGAGAGTCACCGAGTTTAGTGCAATACTCGGAGGGCACCTCCGGGGATTGGACATAGGTCGAGTTGACCGAACCACTATAAATCTCTGTGTTCTTTACTACTATTTTTTTGCATTTAATTTTTGTACTTGATTTTCATTATGGTGAATTTTTGTTTTGTTTCTGATTTTGATTGTAAGAATTTGTTTTTAAAAAATACCAATTCACCCCCCCCCCCCCTCTTAGTTAGCCTTGGGCTAGTTTATAAGGGCTTAACATCCCTAATAAACTTTCAAGCGGTATCTGAGCGAGATTCATAAAAAGGAGTTTTTGAAAACTTTTGAATTTTGATCCATGCTAACTCCGATAATCGTAATACTGCGAAAGGATATTCTATTGCTGGACCACCTTTGTTTAACAATATCCCTTTTGATTTTTAGAAAATTTGCATGTCTATGTTTTTATAATCGATTGACTATCGCATGTGGATGCTTGTTAAATAAGGTTATTCACCTCCGTCACATGAAATAAATGGCATTAAAACTAAACTTCCTTTTACTAAATAGACTTTTGATGATAGAGACTTAGCACAACTTAATGCAAAATGTTTGAACTATTTTTTCTATATTTTAAAATCTAAAGACAACATGTGTGTCTCTACTTGTGCTACTGGTAAAGAGATTTGCAATAGATTATGTATTACTTATATAGGAACAAATGAAGTTAAGCAATCTTGATTGAATATTTTATTGCATGATTATGAACTTTTTTGTATGAAACCTTCTGAATCAATTTTTGAAATGTATAGAAGGTTTACTCAAATTGTTACCTCTTTGCATGCGTTAGAATGAGAACTCACTAAGGCAATTCAGAAGCATTCTAAGGAAGAAGCAAAAGATCCATCAAAATTGGAATAAAGGTAAGGGAAACCAAAATTTTAAGAGTTCTAATAATATGATCTATTTTGAATGCAGGAAACCAGGACATGTTAAAGCTGTTTGTCCTTCACTTAAGGCTCACCCAAGCAAGGAGAAGGGTGAGGTGAAACCCAAGTTCTAAAAGGAAAAGAAGAGGTTCCAAAAGACATTTTGAGCAGATTCTACATATGACTCCTCTAAGACTGAAGCTGAAGAGGAGACTACAAACTTGTGCTTGATGGTAGACGAACACCTTGGCCAAAGTGACCAAGAAGAGGTATGTGAACTAACCTATGAGCAACTACTTGAAGTTTCTAAACAAATTCATGCATCATATAAGAAACTTAAGAAAGCACATGCTAGCTTGAAATTGGAGTTTTTAAATTTTTAAAAAGAGCATGAAATTCATTTTAAAGATCATTCTATAATTGATAGCAATCATATGTCATTAGTTGATGAGTTTGATGCATTAAACAAAAAGCATACTGAATTAACTTATGCACATGATTCCTTGAAGTCATCCTATGCTGAGTTAGAAAAGGAGTTTAAAAAATTAGCAAATATCAAAGTTTTTTAAAATTACAAATCATCATTACATGCATCACATAACTTAAAAAAAAAACTTCACCACCTGAGTAGATTAGTACATCCTTTTCCTGGTGTTTGATATTTTTCATGTGGCATATTAGGACACATTGCACACACTTGCACCATTCATCTGTTGGTGGAATTTTGGAAAACAGGTTTTGAAAAATATTAGTTTTCTTTGGGGATTTTAAGATTAAGGTTGAGTTCTAATTCTAAGGTCGAATCAACTTGTTAGAAAGAGTATATCACCCCGAAGGACAAAAATAAACTTTCATAAGGGTGTTCAGACTTTGAATTATGTAAAATCATCTTGAATACTATGATCGGGTTCTAAGGAGAACTTTATATGGTCCCGAGGGAACAAAGTATAGTTCAACTAAATACCCAATTACAATATTCAAGAAGCATGACCGTCACATTCGCATCCAAAGCCTTATCGAAGAAGGATGTATCTCCCCAAAGGGAAATGACACCATTCTACGATAATCCTTCTAATGCAACTACGACGATCATTATTTAACTTTTCCCAAAGAAATATAGTAAAGTTTTAGAAATTAATTTTTTAAAATCATGTGTGTGGGGTTCCAAATCTCCTACGAGCGCAAGCCCTCATAGTTAATTACATCGTAGGGAGATAAAATCTCCTACGAAAACTCCCGATTAAAATGGTGGCAGAATTTTGTTAGAGTTTCCAGGAGTGATATAAAAAAAGGAGAAGTGAATTTTGGAAATTCAACAGAGAATGGATCAAAATTGAGCAGTTATTAACAGAGTTAAAGGAGGAGAGGTAGTGGACACTTTGAGATTCCAGAACCATCCGGAAGTGTCCCAACTTAATCTAAGTGTTGGGCTTTATGTTTTAGGATTGAAATGAAGCTTTAATTAGAGTTAAGTATTTTATTAGAAATTTGGGACTATATTCCCAAAATTTGGGGTCTTATAATCAAAGATCTGCCCCAGATCCTAAATCTATTTTGGAATCTGGACCAAAGTCGTCCGATCCTAACTAATGCAGTGCAAGATCTGGACTTACCCCAGCCTAGATTGGGGAGCCAGCTAACCACCTAACCGATTTAAAAGTGATGAGTCCGGTCTTTTATGAAAGAGTGGTAGGGACGTTGTATTTAAGGTTTTGGAAAATTGGGGCTGACATCTAGAGATTCTCCTATTTGGCCCCTTTGACTTATGTTGGGTGCTAAAATGCTAAAACTGATGAAATTAAAATTTTGACTCTTTTAATTCATTTTTAATGCAATGCATGCTAGTTAAAAAACCTCAAATCAAATATGCTTGAAATTTTTAAAACAGGCTTAGAAAATAATTTTTTTTAGAAGACTGGACTTCCCCAGGTCTGGCACCACGTCCTCATAGGTCAGACTATCCGGACTCTACCCGCAGGCGGGGAAGGGTCTAAAATAAGGAAAGAGTAATGCAGAAATATGCATGCGACCCCGGGGTCGATCCCCGGCTAATTCTCTAGATTTGTTATCTTTCTATGTTATTTAGACTAACTAAAATTTTAGACTTTTAAAGTTATGAATATAAAACTTTCACACCCTTACGAGCCTCACGTATCCAGGCGAAAACAAAAGCGGCACTCAATCGCCAAAAAACTAAGAAAAGCAAGCAATCCTAAAGGCAATCAATTCAACACATCAAATATAAATTAATTAATCAATAAATGTCCATAGGAAAAGTTGCCTTGCTTATTACAAACAAGAATTTTGTAGAAAGTAAAGTGGTCGGGCACCACTGACAACAACCTGGATTCTAAACCTAGTAATGACGCAAGTGGTTTTGAGTGGGATATTCTCAATCTTCAAATCTTCAGTCTTGTTCTTCTTTGGGCTCCTTTTGCTTCAAACTCCTTGGATTATTCGTACTGGACTACCCAAATGGATAAGAGGGCACTTCCTTAAAGGGGAAGGCCACTCTTTCCTCTTTGGATAGGGAGGAATGTGGTCCAAATTTGGATCTCCAAATAGAAAAGGTCTACTCCCCTTAGGGACATCCTTTTCTCTTCGGAGTCCAAGCTTTGGACCTATATATATATCCCAACTCAAAATCTTACTTTCACAACACTTAACACTTATACAAATTACATTCATTTGAAAATAAAATCTAGACTCACCTGCAGGGTTATCCTAAGCAGTTAATAAATGAAAAAGCAATTATTCCCAAGCAGTTATATATGAGCAGAAGAGAAAGTAAACACACTGGCCACGCTCTTTTTATTTAGGGGCTTTAGCAGCTGAAGTACCTGTGCAAGCAGTTATAACAATTGATAATAAAAAAAAATTTATTGATTTAGCCCCCTCTTATTGCCCTGCATGAGCGTGGCCACCTGCAGAAAACTGTGTGAACATCCAGATCGTACCTAACCTAAGGATAATCTAGTCGCCAAACACATCAATCCATCCATAGAGTGCAGAAAAGTAAGCAGACACAACAAAACAATTTCATCCACAACATGCAGTAAAAACTACGAAAAATCCGGCACACAACAGTAAAGTAAACACCGGCCTAACCTAGATCTAGAGTTGGTCGTCCTAGCACATCATCTAAGGTGTGTGTAAAAGGTCGTGTGGCAGGGGTAAATCCTAAAGTGGGTGATTAGTTAGAGTTATCTAGAAAAGTTTTGAATTTGTTAAAGCTCAAAAGTGGATTTATATTAAAATTTAAGTATTAGTAAATTAAGAATTTTTAATTAGACATATTTTAAAAGTTAATTGATTACCACCTTTGTTTCACACCGAGGCCGTGAAGTTTATTTCACCTTTCTTGGGGCTAAGCTAATAGCCTCGTAGGCCTGGGTTACCCAGTGGTAATCGGGGTTGATTAAGTTATTTAAATTGGTTGGAATTAAAGGAGCAGATTAATATAAAAGGAGTTCTCTACTGATTTTTAAAGTTTGATTAATTTAAGTTTGCCATTAATTGATTCGTGGCGTTGTGCCACCAGGCTCGAGGAACCAGCCTCCTTAGGACACTTAGCCCCGCAGCCCGGAGTAGTCCAGCCGATAAACCAAATTAATGTAATTGAATTAGAGATTTTAAAATGTTAAATAATTAAAGATTAATCTATTTTAAGATTTAACACCCCTTGGAATCCATTCGTGGCATTGTGCCACCAGGCTCGAGGAACCAGCCTCCTTAGGACACTTAGCCCCGCAGCCCGGAGTAGTCCAGCCGATAAACTTCATCTTTTAGGGTGGTTGTTGTGTTTTAAAAGATTTGTTAAGTGTTTTAAGCATTAAACCAATATTTTCTGGAGTTTTAGAGTGATTTTGAGCTTTATGAATTTTTTGAATATTTTAATCATTTAATTAAAGGGTCAAAAGTTGAATTTTTGATTAAGCTCAAATTCTAGAATGTTTATATTTTATTAAAATACTAGACCTTACTACGATCAGTTAGAAGGTAAGTAAGTTGAAATCGGATTTTTCTGCATTTTATTACGGAGGTTTGAAGTTTTGAACTAGATTTTAAACATGGTTTGACCAATTTGTTGACTTTTTGAAATATTATAGATTTCTGGAAATTAATATTTTTTATAAATATTAGACCTTATTAGGAGTTGAATGCAAGTGAGTTTGGGTAATTTGGATTTTTCTTGAATTAGTTATGAAGGTTTGAAATTTGAGGTATTTAATGAATTTTAAAAGGTTTAATTAGAGAGCCATTTTATGATTTGCTCCAAATGAAATCCCAACTCATTGAAATCTTGTCCAGAGGTCAGGAATGACCTAAGGAGAGATTTCCAAGTGTTTGGTAAATTTTTGGAATTTTTAATAATAATTAATTAATTATATTAATTAAATATTCAATTTTACTTAAAATTCAATTAAGGTTTAATTTGCTGTCAATTCAATTGGATTTTAATTTCCATGAGTTAAGGATTGAATTCTAGTCAGTTAGAGGGGTTACACATTTTTTTTGGATTTAAAAGTGATTTATTACATTTTCTGGAAGGTTTAAGGGCTAATTAAGGGTTTAAGACTTAGAAAATTAATTAATGGTCTTAATGATTTCAAAAATCAGTGAAATTTTTTTCTAAGGCTGAGAGTGTCATTAAGTTTAAGTGGTTCAAATTTCAAGTTCAAATGAAGTACATCCTATTCACAATAAATTTTCCAAGTTCTCTAATCAAAGTCCTTAATTTTTGTCCTTACTTGTGTCACTAGGTTCAATAGGTTTGAATCAAGGTTTTAACTAACCCTCAACCTTAATCATAAGAAATATGCAATCACACCAAGCAAATCCTAAATCTAGGAGAGCCTAAATCTAAGTGGTGTGTGCACCTTAAGCATGCAAGAACTAACATTATCAACTTAATTTAAATTTTGACTAGTGCATAGTTAAAGTACAACTATGCACTAATCACTCCCCATAATTTCCATTCAAACATGCTCAATCTATATTTAAAGCTTCAAGGGAGATCTCCCAAGGTTTAAAGAGTTACATATATGTATAACTTCAAAATTGTTTCAAAGTATATATATATATATATATATATATATATATATATATATATATATATAACCATACATATAAATATATATTTTAAGCTAAAATAATTAAAAACATAATCTCTAAATGGTTGGGAGAGCCACTGATTTTCAAAGAAATTTGAAAACAAATTTTTAACTTCCAAAATATTCAATATTTAATTAAAAATTAATAAACTATTAAAATACTCAAATAATTCAAATAAAATCAAATTTTACTTAAATAATTCTGAAAATTTTTCTGGAAGTTCAGAAAAGATTAAAATACTCTTCTTAAAAATTTTGAAAACATTTGAAATTATTTTACTTAAATAATAATTAAAATAATCACATAATCAATATTTGAAATTTCTCAAAATACAAAGCTTATCTTAAAATGATTTTATTTTTAAATTAAAGGCCTTCAAAACTGAAGAGTTTGATATATTATATGATTTTTTTTTACTTATATTTAATTTTAAATAATTTTTAGAATTTTTCTGTATTTAAAATGATTTTTAAATCATTTTAAATGAAAAAAATGGCGCCGGCGGCCACGTGGCAGCCGCTGGTTCGCGGGTTCAAAATGCGCGGCGGCGGGGGACACGCGGCGCGACGGGGATCGCTGGATCGAAACCGCGGCGGCGCCAATGATTGGCGACGGCGGTCAGCCATGCGTCAGCCGCAAACCGCCTCACGCGGTTTCACTTAACCACGTCAGCGGTCAGCGTGGACCGTTGGATTGACCACGGGTTCGATCCAACGGCTGAGATCGCATTCCGTTGTTTAATCTCAACAGAGGAAGATCAAACGGTGGAGGTTTGATCCCGCTGTCCCGAACGGACGGCCCTGATCTCGCCGATTGATCGATCGAATGCTAAACTGAATACACGAACGAACCAAGGCGTGGAACGGCAAGATCTAGACCGTTGATCGTGTGATCAACGGTCTAGAAAACGTACATCTGCAGCGAACTACGGATGACGCCCTAGAATCCATTTTTTGGTTCGTTCTTTCGATCGAATGGACGAAACCACTTGAAATTTTAAACTCAGTGAGAATACATGAACAAAAATATTGGGGAAACATTCGTTTTACCTAAGACATTCAATACATGAAGCTATTTAAATCCATCTAATGTGAGCTAGATCTAAGGTTTTGAGAGATTATACCGTTGGATCTTCGAAATTTCTGGATGGATGAGCTTGTAGACTGTCCAAGTGAAGATCCCTAGCATGAAACCGAGCTCGAACATGCCTGGATCGACTGCTACAAGCCTGGGACGGACTAGGTGGTGGACTCACCGGAGAACTCGCCGGCGGCGACATGCAACCACTTGGATTTTGTAGTGGGAATGTAGAGGAGGCTCTGGAGATCCAAACAAACCAAGAACTCATTTTGGAAGGCTGGGGTTAGTGAGAGAAGGTGCTTTGATACTATGGCCTCAAAAGTCCCCTTTTCCCCTATTCAAATGGCCTTGGCTGGATTGGATGGCTGGGATTGATAAATGAGCTCCCTAGATGGTGCCACATGTCCCTGGAACAGCTAGAAGGCTGCCTCAAAGGCTGGACAAGCCTTGCCTCCATTGGGTAGACTTGGGATAAGTGGGGGGGACCACTGCCGTTTAAGGCTAAACCAAGGGCTGGGCTCGGTTAAGGAGCATATTAGAGAGCTTTAGGACATTAAAGGGTCGGCCTAATGCAGCCTAAATTAAGGGAAAGTGGCTAAAAGCTGATTAAGACATTTTGGAAAAGTTTAAGCCCTTGGTTTGACTGTGTTGACCAGTCAACAGGTCAAGGAAGGCTGAGGTGGAATGAGGGGATGTAGGAGCAGTCAATGGGAGAGCTCCCAAGCCTAATCTCACACTCTTTGAGGTCAAATAGGAGGTTTGACCAATTCAAAGAGGTGTTTAAGGCTTTTGTTGACTTGGTTTGACCAGTCAACAAAGTCAAAACTAGTGATGTGGCATTTGGGGAGGTGAGAGGTCATTTAGGATAGTTTGGTTGAAGGTCAAAAGTCAAAAGTCAAGGGTAGAGAAAATGAGAACCAATGCCACCAAGGATTGAGGATTGACTTGGTCAACTCAAATTGGGTTGAGTTGACCAAGTGTCAAATGATACTTGAGTCTAATCCAAAAATTGATTTGAATAGGTAATAAGGGTTGAAAGGCTCAAATGGGTCAATTTGACCCATTTAGACCCCTTAAGAGTTAATGGGTCAACCTAAGTTGACCGGGTCAACCAGGTTGACTTAAGGGGTGAGTTTGGGCTGGGCAAATTTGGAATAATATTTGGAGACTACTGGAGGTGGTCCCCAGGTCTGGGGAGGTCAATTTGATCAAAATTCATATTTGAACCCTTAAGGGCCCTTTGGGTCAACCTGGGTTGACTTGGTCAACCAGGTTGACTTAGGGTCTGGGTTTGGGCTCAACAGATTTGAAATGACATTTCAAGACTAATGGGAATGGTTCCATGGCCTAGAAAAGTCATTTTGGTCAAAACACCTATTTGGACCCTTAAAGGACCTTTTAGGTCAACTGTGTTGACTTGGTCAACCAGATTGACCCAGGTCCTTGGGATGAGTCGAACAGGTTTGATTTGATATTTGAAATTTGCTGCAAGTGATTGCATTCAATTCAGAGTTCAATTGGTTTGAAATACCTATTTGAGCCCCATAGGGGTATTTTGGTCAATTTTGGCCCATTGGTCAACTACGGTCAAAAATGGTTCTGAAAAAATACAGTTTACTACTCAGTGGGTTAGAATCAAGAGTCTGGAAGTTATTGGAAGCTTTGATAAGGGTTCCAAGGTCAAGATCTTCAAGGGATTAGGTCCAGTGGCATAGGCTGTAAATATTTGAGGGTTTTACAGCCTTTGGATTTTAATTCAAATTTTGGGGTTAGGGACCTCAGAATGCGCTCAAAATTGGAAGGCAACCTCTAGGGACATGTCTTATCACTTTGTAAGTGATAGACCCTAAATCAGAGGCCATTTGACTGGGTTTTGAAATGTTTGAAAATTCTTTGAAAAGGGTCTTTGGGACAAGACCTTAGGACTTTGAATTAATTTGAATTTGAATTGAATGAAGTTTGAGATTTAAATTGATCAAAGGTAGGAATCAAATTGAAGTTGGAGCTGATCAAATGTAGGAATTGATTTGAGATTGAGGTTGATCAAGGGTGGGGATTGATTTGAAGTTGGAGTGGTCCTAAGATCTAGAGGAGTTCTAAGATCTAGGATCTAAGGGAATCCTAGGCTCTAGAGTAGGCCCTAAGGTCTGGCTCTAGGAAAGAATCCTAAGGTCTAGAGTGGATCCTAGGATCTAGAATTATTCTGGTTTTTGAAAGGGCCTTAGTGACCTCATACAAAAATGAGGTCAACATCATCATAGTACACATTGGGTGTGGAGACCCAAATTACATGATAATTTATATAACACATATGTATTGCATTTTACTTTCCATAAGAAGGGACACAAATATGTTTGGGTTCCTAAATATGACTTTTGATAATTTTACGAGCTTTCTCTCACAAAAGGCCTCATGAGAGCATGTGATACCTTGACAATAGATGCTCACGACACATGACTGGAGATGCTAATCAATTTATTTTGCTAGAGGCCAGGGTTGGAGGCAAGGTTACCCTTGGAGATAACACCACCAGGAAAGTTGTGAGCGCAGGTATATTTGGAAACTCCAAAGAGCCTTTTGATTAAAAATATTTTACTTGTAGATGGACTAAAACACAACTTGCTAAGCATCAGTCAGCATTGCGATAAGGGCTTCATCATAAAATTTTTGGCTAATGCTTGCATTATAAGCTTAAATAATAACAATATTTTGCAGGGAAAGTGGATAAACAATGTTTACATGTTTGATTTAAATAATATTGAATGTGCTGCTACATTTTGCTTAAAAACTATTGTTGATGATTCATGGTTATGGCATAGGAGGTTATGTCATGCAATATGAAAATCGTTAGGAGAGTAACCCAGAAAGACCTAGTTAGAGGTGTTCCCAAGCTTAAATTCTCTAAAGATCACCTTTGTGATGCCTGTTAATTATGGAAGCAAATTCATTCCTCTTTTCACCACATTAAGAAAATTAGCACCTCTAGACCTTTAGAAGTCCTTTAAATGGATTTGTTTGGACCCATTGACACTTCTAGCTTTGGAGGGAAAGTCTATAGTTTTGTGATTGTTAATGATTACTGAAGGTTTACTTGGATTAGATTTTTGTCACATAAAAATGAGTCTTTTGATGAGTTTAGATCTTTTTTCACTTGAATTCAAAAAAAAGCTAGGTTATGAGGTTCTGACCATCCATAGTGATTATGAGATAGTTAGAGACTTTTGTGAGGATAAGGGGATTAGTCACAACTTCTCAGCTCCTAGGACCACTCAGCAGAATGGGGTAGCTGAAAGGAAGAACAACACCTTAGTGGAAGCCTTTAGAGCCATGCTTGATGAGTATTCACTTCTAAAATACTTTACTTTTGGGCTGAAGCGATAAACACAACTTATTATATGTTGAATAGGGTGAATGTTAGAGCCAAACTTGATAAGACACTCTATGAGATCCTTAAGGGTATGACACCCAACCTTTCCCGCCTATGTATCTTTGGCTGTAAGGTTTCATTTTTAACAATGGGAAGTCTCACTTAGGAAATTTGACCCAAAATCTGATGAAGGAGTGTTCTTAGGATATTCAAGTGTGAGGAAATCCTTTAGGGTGTTCAATAAGAGGATATTGGTGGTGGAGGAGACTACTCATATAATGTTTGATGAATTTGATCCTAAGAAGTCTAGAGTTGAGGAGGAAGATGAAGTTGGAGAGAGTACCACTGGAGTTGAAAATTTAGAGAGGAGGGTAGAGCCCCAAAACATTGAAGGAGTAGGTGAGATTACCCAATGAGTAGAAAATATAGATCTGGCTGAACCTACACACACCTTGCCAAGAGATTAGAGATATTCTTCAAGTCATCCTAAAGAACTGATCTTAGGAGATCCTTCTAAAGGTGTTAGGACTAGGCACAAACTTAGAAAGGAAGTGAACCACTCTGCCTTTATCTCAATGACTGAACATACCAACATCAACCAAGCCCTGTCTGATGAGTTTTGGATCTTAGCAATGCAAGAGGAGTTAAACCAATTTGGTAAGAATGATGTTTGGGAGCTTGTAGAAAGATCAAAGGGACAAAGTGTAGTTGGAATCAAATGAATCTTTAAGAATTAGATGAATGATTCTGGAGTGGTGGTTATGAATAAGGTAAGATTGGCGGCTAAGGGGACAACCAAATAGGAGGGATTGACTTTGAGGAGACCTTTGCCCCTGTAGCTAGATTAGAAGCCATTAGAGTGCTATTAGCCCTTTCCTGTTATAAGGGATTTAAGCTTTTTCAAATGGATGTTAAGAGTGCATTTTTAAATGGGGTAATAAATGAGGATGTATTTGTAGAGCAACCCCAAGTTTTGAGAGTTTGCTTAAAAAAGAGGATGATCGCAGGATCGTCCTGGACGATGAGTTCAAAAACGCTTAATTTTTCCTGGACAATCAACATCGGCCAGCTTCTATTTAGGGTGATGTTCTGGATGATATTCACATATTTGAATTAATCATCCGGGATGATTGTCAGATTGGCCTGGATGATCAAGCTATTTTGTCATCATCTAGAAATCCATTCAGTGCAATTGTCTGGATGATTTTTAAGGATTTGTATTGATCGTACATGATGATATCCTATCATTCTAGATGTTATGAATAAAAATGTTCTAATCTTCCCAAACCGTCCGGGCTAATTGAGCTAAATTTATGCTAATCATTCAGGATGATATCCATATCGTCCTGGATGATAAAGTCGATTTGTTTAAATAAAGAGCTATTCCAAAGCTCTTTTATTTAAGACCACTTGCTCTTCCCAAGAAATAATCTTTTACTATTGTCTTGACCTGAGAAAGCCTAGAGGAGAGGGAGAGAGAGGGAGAGAGAAAGAGGATCTTATGAGGGGGAGTTTGTGAGGGGTTTCACAAGGGTTGTTCCAAGCAAGGATCCAAGTCTTCTTCTTTGATCGTCGACCCTTATTCTTGGAGGTTCAAGGGAGGTTCACTTCAGCAATCGATCAAGGTTCATTGCCTTCTTTAGGAGGAAGCAAAAGGAGTTGGGTTCTTTGCCTCACCGGTGTCGGTGGAAAGGAGGTTTTGTAAAGGCTTCTCCGCCTTGCTGTGGGAGCAAAAGGAGAGTCACTGAGTTTAGTGCAATGCTCGGAGGGCACCTCAGGGGAGTGTACATAGGTCGAGTTGACTGAACCCCTCTCTTGGTTAGTCTCAGGCTAGTTCATAAGGGCTTAACATTCCTAATGAACTTTTAGTACTTCTCTATTATCCAGTATGATAGGGGTAAATTATCCTGGATGATTAGTTGGCAAATTATGGTATTCGTCTGGTAAGATAACTGGTGATCCCTTATCGTACCAAAATTGGTCTCTACCATTCATGATGATCGTCACTGATCATCATGTATGATCATATCTAATTATGTTTTACCTTAATTATTCTCCTAATTATGGGATTAATTTAGGAATGATTTCCATATTCATCCATGTTGATCATCATTATCTTGTATGATTAGCACAAAATTTGAAAATTAAAATATTTCCTAGATTATGATTGACAGCTATTTTCATGATATGAACTGATCATCCTTGATGATAATGATCGTCTAGTATAATTTATTTAATCACTTTTAAAACTACGATCCCCTAATTACTATTTCTATTTTTAACTATGCATTTAGTACGATTTGAAATTGTCCTGTATGATTGGGTAAAAAAAATAAAGAATTCTCTAACTTACCAAAATTCTCATCCTAAGTGTGTGTGTATACAAGTTTACTTAGCTTGCGGTCCAGCAAATACATGACTTGACTCAAGAAAGATAACAGGTACATTAAAATTTAAGTTATAGACAGACTCAACCCTAGTCTATCGAATCTTGAGCTGATTTGCATTGCACGAGATCTTGTGGACATGAAAGGTTAGTAAATAGGGAAAATAAAATAGATATGCAATAATAGTAGTGGTAAAGAAACCAATAATGTTTCTTATCACCATAATCATAGTACTTGGATCCAGATTTGTAATAATCTCTCCCTTTTTGATGATGGTAAACATTATTTTTAAAAATGTCAGATAAAGCAGGGATTATATATTTTTTTTAAAAACTAAAGAAAAAAATAATGAAACAGAGCAAATTCCACTAAAAATATAATTAAAATAAAACATTACTCCACCTTTTGACATCAAGAAAAAGAGGAAGCTAGAAAAAACACTAAATAGAAAAAAAGAAAAGAAAAAGAGCATAAAATAACACAAAAAAAGAATGAAACATAAAAGAGAAAAGACACATTTTTTTTTAATCGATCAACTATAGTAAATGAAAAATATCCCTTGTGATTGGATTAAAAATCAATATGGAATGAATTAACTACACTGAAATCTAAAAAAGGTTGAAAAACTAATATTGGTCACCGTAGCTCAGACTCCTTACAATTTAAAAATCTTTTTAGGGCAAAAATCTAATTAAAAAAGAAATCAAATAAGAAAAGTGATATTTTAAAAAAACATTTCAGAAGCAATGTTTTGATATAATAATGTAGCAAAGTAATCAATCAATATCATGAGTTTCAAGAATCAAGCTTTTAAAGATATGAAGTTGCACATGAATTCTTCTAAGATTTCAAGGTTTGAAGGAGAGAGAAGCTTATCTTAGTGGGCTTATTTTGTGCATCTATTTCAATTATCTGGCTCACTTTATACATCTTTTT
Organism: Dendrobium huoshanense; assembly: GCA_016618105.1. Taxonomy (NCBI): domain Eukaryota; kingdom Viridiplantae; phylum Streptophyta; class Magnoliopsida; order Asparagales; family Orchidaceae; genus Dendrobium; species Dendrobium huoshanense. The sequence goes on from CM028342.1 coordinate 44,832,378, forward strand.
ATTTGTGATACATTTTGATGTATCTTGAAATTACTTGGAGGTCATTACGTATCTTTTTATTTTTCTTTTGGGCTCATTTTGTGGCCCTTGTCAATTTTTGCAAGCTATCTTCCTTTCAACATCTTTAAAGACTCTCAGTTTTGAGATTATCTTCTAGATATAAGAGAAGTAAACTCACTCTGTAGTATAAGGAAGAATAAACTATAAATTAAAATCATATCCATATGATAAATGCAATAACTTGATTGAGAATCCTTGAAAGTGATTTAATGACTTTGATGAATATTCATATAAGATATGTTACTATAAGAAGATAGAAAGATCTCAATTTTAAAGTCCAACTGTTAATTTGAAATAAATTTTGCTTCAAAAAGAAAAATACACCACTAAAAGAGTTAGAGGAAGAGAGACAATCATCAATATTTCACCCTTAACTAATTTTGGGAAGTTAATCACAGCTTAAAAATTTTCTGTCAATGCATCTCTCATATAACTTTTGATTCTATTTTATGGTTTATTCTTCCGTATATTAGAGAGTGAGTTTTCTTCTTCTCTAATATCTAGAAGATATACTCACAACTAAGAATATTTAAGTGTTTTTGGAAAAAAATCTAGCTTGAAAAAAAATGGCCAATGATGCCAAAAGTTAAAGATGCGCAATGACACCAAATTTAAAAGATTATACACAAAGTGTATCAAGAATCAAAAGATGCACAAAGTGCGCCATTCAATGGACAAGAGTCATAAATGAGTCTATCAAAAAGCAAGCTATCTTTCTTTCTTTGAACTCTTAAAACTTAGAATATTTCATATATCACTTGAGATTTTCAAAGACTTGATTTTGAATTTTTCAATTTAACAAACTACTTTGATATATTATTTTATAAGATATTTTTCTGAAACCAAGTCTTAATCATATCTCTTTTTCTTATCCAAATGTTTTTTCTGAGATAGGCCTTTTGATTTCAAAAGAAGATTTTGCCCTAAAAGAAGTCTGAGCTCAAGGTTAACATGATCGGATATTTTACCATTTTTTGCATTTTTGAAGTTGTTAACTCATTAACTTACAAATTTTTAAAATGAATCACATAGAGACTATATCATGTTCATGCCTTGATTAAAAAAAAATTATTTTTTATGGCTTTTATTTTATCGTTGTTATTTTTTATTAATTTTATTATTTTTTGGCCTTCTCTAATCATCTCCATCCTTCCTTTGATTTGAAATTTTTTATCACATTATCTTGGCCGACATTTATTTCATCCGGGACGATCGGATTTTCTTGCTTCAAAAACTCCATATGCTAAATATTCTGACTTTTCTGCTCTCATCATCCTGGACGAAATGATCGTCCTCGCTATAATCATCTTGATTGTCCCGTCCGATACAATTTTTGTCCTTGATGATGTATTTATTCTAATCATCCCGTTCGATACACTTGTTCATCCTGGACGATACACGTGTCAGTACGTTTAAAATCTTTAAAATCGCATGGGATGATCCATTTTTGGACAATCATCCTAGACGATCCACTGTTCGTCCTGGATGATACACGTGGCACACAATTTAAAACATTTTAAATTTGGTCGGTACGATCAATTATTGATCATCATCCTGGATAATCCACATAATCATCTTAGATGATCTACTTTTTCAGCGATTGTCTGGCCTGATTCCTTGGGATGATCGCCTGTGTCTAATCATCCTGGACAATATCTGATCATTCTGGATGATCGGACTGCCTTTTTGACCAATTAGCCAGCCGCAATAATTATGCTGGATCGTCCTGGACGATACCGTGATCATCCTGGACAATCTGGCTGATTCTTTAAATTGAAACCAATCTAGCCATTTTTTTAACACCTTTTCTTCCCTTTGGTTTTCTACTTACTATTTCTTACTTTTTCTTGCTAATGACTGGCGATAAGCGTGCTCATCAAATGTCTAGAAGCTCCTCGAGGGCCATGCTAGACCCTCGAATCTGGGAGGCAGACGATTAGGCTTCCTACCACAGATACAAGTCATGTAGCATCACCCTCTTCTGAACAATCAATCCAGTCTACCTCTCTAATCCGGCACTAGACCTTTTCAATCACACTTATCTTTACTTTATTCTCACCCTCCCAGTCCCCTTTAATTTTGAACTTCTTTTTTAATTTTATGCCAACCTTCGCTTCAATTCTTCCTACACTGCTCTCACCTTGTATGTAAATCGACGCCCAGTCGAGATCACATACCAGGATTGTGCCGAACTATTGCAGCTGACCACCACTGGGGATAAGCTGCATATCCTCATTTCTAATCTCAATTTTAACTGGGCTACAACTAATCACTTTGTCTACCACACCAATTCCCCCTTTCATGTTAGAGAGACTAGTTCTTTACTTAAAGATGCTAGGATGATCCATTATGTCATTCGCACGTCTGTGATTCCCAAAGCCGGCGACCATGTCCATATCACTCACCTTCTTTCACTCACCACTTTTTACATAATGGTCAATCATGAATTCAATGCAACTGACCTGATCTTTTGCTACATCAAACATTTGACTACAAATTAAGATCCAGGTCATAGAAGGAAGCCCAATCTTACTCTAGGACACATCATTGCATATGTTCTAGAATTCAAATACAACCTTCAATATCTTGCTCCTCCCGGCCTTCAGCCACCCTTCTACTCAAATAATTCCTTCAACATCCTTCACAGTACTCGTCTCCACCCAGGGGATGGGGAAGCTCAGGGGGCCGAGGAGGAGGAGGTTCCAGCTCTTGTTCCTGAACCTATTCCTCTCCGCCAGCACTCCCAATTGAATAAGTTGGTGGAGAGATTTGATCAGTGGCAGACACACTTTGAGGCCTACATTATTACACAGGAGCAGCAACATACTGAGGACATCATCTGCATGTAGCACCAGCATGACTAGAATATGGCTTGGTTTGGATCTCAATTTGCCACTTTGACCGGTTACTTCTAGCAGCCACCACCACCACCACCACCTCCGTCTGATGATCAGGGTCCCTCATTTTACAAGTTTGAGTTTCTATTTTCTGTAGTTTGTTTTTTGTATGTTTATTTTAGTTTGTGTTCTACTTCCTCCTTTTTGTGATGTCAAAAGGTGAGTAGTCTGTTGTATCTTGAATTTTTTATTCTGGAATTTAGCTAACTGCTTTTTGTTACACTGTTTTTCATTAAACTTCCATAACTGCTTCAAATTTTTTGGGTGTGTTTTCCATCATAAAAAAGGTGGAGATTGTTTCAAATCTGAGTTTATGGATTATCCTTTTGATGATAGTAAACATTCATGATTTTCTACGACTATATTGCCTACTAACTTTTCAGGTCCACATGATCGAATGCAACTCAAACCAGCTCAAGATTGGGTAGATTTAGGTTGAGTCAATTTGTAAATTTTTTCATTTATTGAGTCAATTATAAAAGTGCTTCATGATGCTAAGTAACCTTGCACACACCTGAAATATTTTCTGTGTTTTTCTATTTTTATTACATCAGCCTGGACGATGTTCATATCGTCCAGGATGATCTGACTAAAAATAGAAACCCAAATTATGGCATCCTGATTAAGGCAGCTATCATTAAACATATCGTCCTGGATGATCCTTATATTGGCTAGGATGATAAGCTTAAATCAGAAAGAATTAGCGGCCATGATCAATTTAGGTATTCTGTATTTTAGGATATCAGCCAGGAAGATCCATTACATTGTCCTGGATTAAAAATGCACAATTATGCCTAAATTAATCTGGCAATTATTGAAAGAAATTAAGGCTAATTGATACGATCACATCGGTCGGGCCGATCATAGGATCGATCGGGATGATGTCCTGGAGGAACAACCATCAGCTAGCTCTATTCCGAGTGATGTTCTGGACGATTTGCCTTGATTTGGAATGAATCGTCTGGGACGATCATGATATCAGCCCGGATGATCAAGCTAATTATGGATCGTCCAGACCTCATTTCCAAGCGATTTTCTAGCCGATAATATGTGATTTGAATAAATCGTATAGGTCGATATGGTTTCATCTTAGACGATGTGAACAAAATTTCTTTTGATCATCCCATATCATCCAGGCTGATTGAGCTTAATTTGTACTGATCGTACAAGATGATAGAAATATCATCCTAGACGATAATGTTGGTTTTTAAAATTCTACTTAAAGGACCCATATTTTCTCATGCTTAAGAACTTGAGTGTTACTGTCTTGACCTGAGAGAGCCTTGGGAGAGGGAGAGGGAGAGAGAGAGAGAGAGAGAGAGAGAGAGAGAGAGAGAGAGAGAGAGAGAGAGAGAGAGAGAGAGAGAGAGAGAGAGAGAGAGAGAGAGAGAGAGAGAGAGAAGAACTTGTGAGGGGGAGTTTATGAGAGGGTTCACAAAAGTTGCTCCAAGAAAGGTTCCAAGTCATCTTCTCCATTCTTCATCCTTCATCCTTGGGAGGTTCTTGGGAGGTCCACTTCAGCAAAAGGTCCGGGTTCTCTTCCCGCTTCAGGAGGAAGCAAAAGGAGTCAGTTCTCTACCGCACCGGGGTTGGTGAAAAGAAGTCTGTTGTAAAGGCTTCTCCGCCTAGCTATGAGAGCTAAAGGAGAGACACTTAGTGCAATACTCAGAGGGTGCCTCCGAGGAGTGCATGTAGGTCAAGGTTTGACCGAACCACTATAAATCTTGGGTGATCTTTTCTTATTTTACTTCCGCATTTAATTTCTGCATCCGCTACTCTTGTGGTGAATTATTTTGGTTTAATATTGTGCTTTACCTAAGAAGCTTTTTTTAAAAAAATACCAATTCACCCCCCCTCTTGATTAGCCTCGGGCTAGTTCTTAAGGGCTTAACATCCCTAACAAACTTTCAGGTGGTATCAGAGCAGGATTCCTAAAAACTATGTTTGAAAACTTTATGAATTTTGATCCATGGCTAACAACAGAAATTATAATACTACAGAAGGGTATTCTTATATCCGACCACCTTTGTTTGATAATATTCCTTTTGATTTTTGAAAAACTTGCATGTCTACATTTTTATAATTAATTGATTATCACATGTGGAAGCTTGTTAAGGATGATTATACACCTCCAACTAGAAATTTGAATGGCATTACTGTTCCACTTCCTTTTACTAAAAGGACTCTAGATGATAGGGATTTAGCATAATAAAATGCAAAATGTTAGAACTATTTTTTTTTGTGCTTTGAAATTGAAAGATTACATGCGTGTTTTCACTGGCACTACTGGTAAAGAAATTTGGGATAAATTGTGTATCACCTATAAAGGTACTAATGAAGTCAAGCAATCCTGTTTGAATATTCTCTTGCATGATTACGAACTTTTTTGTATGAAACCTTCTGAATCAATTTCTGAAATGTATACAAGGTTTACTCAGTCTGTTACTTCATTGCATGCATTAGGAAGAGAACTTTCTAACTATGAAAAAGTAAATAAAATTTTAAGATGTTTGCCCTCCTCTTTTGATGAAAACATTACTACAATATTTGAATCTAAAGATTTAAATAAATATTCGATCGATAAGTTACTTGGTTCACTCAATGCTTACGAGCAAGGGGTGAACCAAAGAAATCATGATGCAGGTGAAAGGAAGAAAGAAAAAACTGTGGCACTTAAGGTGAACGATTCGGACACTGACTCTTCCGAGTCTGAAAGCGATGATGTTGCTTTAATCACAAGGCAATTTAAGAGCTTTCTAAGGAAGAAGCACAGGAATCATCAAAAGTGAAATAAAGGTAAAGGTAGAAAAAATTTTAAGAATTGTAATGATACAATCTGCTTTGAATGCAAGAAGCCTGGGCATGTTAAAGATGATTTTCCTACGCTTAAGGCACACCCAAGTAAGGAGAAGGGTGAGGAGAAACTAAACTTCAAAAAGGATAAGAGCAATAAGCGATTCCAAAAGGCATTTTGGGTAAATTTTGCCTCAGATTCCTCTGAAGTTGAACCTGAGTAGGAGACAACAAACTTGTGCTCAATGGCAGACAATAATTTTGGTCAAAGTGACCAAGAAGCGGTATGTAAACCAACTTATTATCAATTATTAAAAATTTGTGAGCAAATGCATGAATCATATAAAAAACTCAAAAAAATCTCATGCTAGTTTGAAATTAGAATTTTTAAATTTGCAAAAAGAGCATGAAAATCTTTTAAAAGAAAATTCTCAAATTGATAACAACCATATGGCTTTACTTGATAAGTTTGATGCATTAAACAAAAAAGCACAATGAATTGTTTGATGCACATGATTCTTTAAAATCATCCCATACTGAGTTAGAAAAAGAATTAACAAATCTCAATGTTTTTGAAAATAAACCATTACATGCTTTTAAAAGGAAGCATCACCATAGGAGTTGATTATTGCATCCTTTTCTTGGAGTTAATGTTTTTCATATGGCATGCTAGGACACATAGCACACACTTGCACCATTCACCATAACTCACATTGGGTATGGAGACCCAAGTTACATGATCCACAGCATGCATTGCATTCTAATTTCCATATGAAGGAACCCAAACATTTTTGGGTTCCTAAATTTGATATTTGATAATTTTTTAGGCAAGCTCTCACAAAAGGCCTCGTGAGAGAATGTGGTACCTGGATAGCGGATGCTCTCGATATATGACTGGCGATGCCAATCAATTCATATTGTTGGAAACCAGAACAGGAGGCAAGGCGACTCTTGGAGATAACACCACAATGAAGGTGGTAGGCTCAGGTATAATTGGTAATTCCAAGAACTTCTTGATTGAAAATGTTTTGCTTGTAGATGGACTGAAACACAACTTGCTCAGCATCAGTCAGCTTTGAGACAAGGGCTTCGTCATAAAATTTTTGGCAAATTGATGCATTATTAGCTTAAATAATAACACTATTTTGTGGGGAAAGCGAATCAACAACATTTACATGCTTAATTTAAATAACATTGAATGGCTGCTTCATTTTGCTTAAAAAATGCTATTGATGATTCATGGTTGTGGCACATGAGATTATGTCATGCCATGAAAACCCTTAGGAAAGTGACCCAAAAAGACCTAGTTAGAGGTGTCACCAAGCTTAAGTTTTCAAAAGACCACCTTTATGATGCCTACCAATTAGGAAAGCAAATCCACTCCACTTTTCACTCCATTAAGAACATTAGCACCTCTAGACCTTTAGAAGTCCTTCACATGGATTTGTTTGGACCCGTTAGAACTGCCATCTTGGGAGGGAAAGTATAGTTTTGTGATTATTAATGACTACTCAAGGTTTACTTGGATTATATTTCAGTCACACAAAAATGAGTCCTTTGATGAGTTTAGAGCTTTCTTCACTTGGATTCAGAAAAAGCTAGGTTGTGAGATCTTGAACATCCATAGTGACCATGGGGGAGAGTTTGAAAATGAGAGATATTGAGATTTTTGTGAGGACAAGGGGATTAGCCACAACTTCTCAGCTCCTAGGACCCCTCAGGAGAACGGGGTAGCTAAAATGAAAAATCGGACCTTACTGGAAGCCACTAGAGCCATGCTTGCTGAGTATTCACTTCCAAAATACTTTTAGGCTAAAGCGGATAACACAACTTGTTATGTGTTGAATAGGGTGATTGTTACAGCCAAATTAGATAAGACACCCTATGAGATCCTTAAGGGTAGGACACCCAATCTTTCCCACCTTCATGTCTTTGTTTGTAAGGTTTTCATTCATAATAATGGAAAGTCTCACTTAGGAAAATTTGACCCAAAATCTGATGGAGTGTTCTTAGGATATTCTAGTGTCAGGAAATCCTTTAGGGTGTTTAATAAGAGAACTTTGGTGGTGGATGAAACTACTCATATAGTGTTTAATGAGTATGATCCTAGAAAGCCTAGAGTTGAGGATGATGATGATGTTGAAGAGATTACCACTGGAGTAAAATATTTAGAGAAGAAGGCAGAGCACCAAAACACTGAAGGAGTAGGAGAGGTTACCCAAGGAGTAGAAGATGTAGATCTGGAGGAAAGGGTTGAACCTTCACACACCTTGCCTAGAGATTGGAGATACTCTTTGAGTCACCCTAAAGATCTAATCTTAGGAGACCCTTTTGATGTAGTTAGGACTAGACATGGAATTAGGAAGGAAGTGAACCACTCTGCCTTTATCTCAATGACTGAATCCACCAATATAAACCAAGCCCTTTCTGATGAGTTTTGGATCTTAGCCATACAGGAGGAGTTGAACCTATTTGTTTGGAATGATGTTTGGGAGCTTGTAGAAAGACCTAAGGGATAAATTTTAGTTGGAACTAAGTGCGTCTTTAAGAATTAGGTGAATGATTCTGGAGTGGTGGTTAAAAATAAGGCAAGATTAGTGGCTAAGGGGTATAACCAAATAGAAGGGATAGATTTTGAGGAGACTTTTGACCCTGTAGCTAGATCGGAAGCCATTAGAGTGCTATTAGCCTTTGCTTGTTATAAGGGATTTAATCTTTTCTAAATGGACGTTAAAAGTGCCTATTAAAATGGAGAAATAAAAGAGGATGTATTTGTAGAACAACTCCCAGGTTTTGAGAGTTCCTAGTTTTCAAATTATATTTTCAAATTATAAAAGTCCTTATATGGATTAAAGCAGGCACCCAGAGCTTGATATGAGAGGCTTAGCACATTCTTACTAGAAAGGGAGTTTGTTAAGGGGAGTGTAGAAACCACCAATTTCTTGAGGAAAGTAGGAGATGGTTTACTCATTATTCAGATCTATGTCGATTATATAATTTTTGGATCTTCTGATAAAAGGCTTTGTGCTGATTTTTCTAAAATAATGAGTAAGGAGTTTTAGATGAGTATGATGGGAGAATTGCCCTACTTTTTTGGGGTTTAGCATTAGACAATTAGATGAGAGAACTTTTCTGAGCCAAATAAAGTACATAAATGATATTTTGAAGAAATATGAAATGGACAAAGCCAAGCCAATTAATACTCCCATGACCTCAGGAATTCAATTAGACAAGAACTTAAATGGAAAATCAGTTTATCAGAAGAAGTACAGAGGGATGATTGGATCTTTACTTTTCCTGACTGCTAACCGACCTGATATAATATTTAGCGTTTGTCTTTATGCTAGATTTCAAGCTGACCCTAAGGAATCCCACCTGACTACAGTTAAGAGAATTCTTAGATACCTTTTAGGGACCCAAAACCTATGAATTGGGTACCCTAGGCACAACACTTCTTTGGAGATTATTAGATTTTCTGATTCTGATTTTACAGGATGTAAGATGGATTGAAAAAGCACTTTTGGAACTTACCAATTCATAGGATAGTCTTTAGTCTCCTGGTCTAGTAGAAAGCAAAACTCTATTGCTCTTTCCACTGCTAAAGTTGAGTACATTGCTTTAGAAAGTTGTGTGGCCCAAGTCCTTTGGCTAAAATAGTAAGTACTGGATTTAGGATTACCTGTAGGCACCATCTCAATTTTTTGTGACAATACTAGTGCCATCTGCATTTCTAAAAATCCAATCCAACATTCAAGGACTAAGCACATTGACATTAGGCATCATTTTATTAGAGATCATGTGACTAAGGGAGACATTGAGTTATACCATATGGCAACTGAGAATCAATTGGCTGACTTATTTACTACACCACTGGCCTTCGATACTTTCAGCACTTTATGGACCAGATTGGGTGTGATTGACATTAATGCATGAACTTGATTTCTACTCATTTTCTAATTTGTTATCTGCTGATTATCTTGCTTTTTTTTTAGTTGTTTATTCTTTTTGTAGATGTTTCTCTTTGTTTTTACTTTATTTTTTAGGCCTTAATTTATTTTCTCTTTCAAATCATCGCTGAATTGATATCTTCTGCCTTCTTTTTATTTTTTTGAAAATTTGTAGTCAATGTTTTACATCTCTTTAATCTGCTAATGGGTAAAATTGTCGTTGATTGTGTCTCTTTCTCTAACCTATTTTGGTGGTCAAATTTTCTTTTATAAACAAAAGTCTAAATAAAACTAACAAATGGATTTTGCAATTGAGATTTTTTCTACCTTGCTACAGTAATCTAGCTTATATTTATAATAATCAAAGTTTTTTGTTACTTCAATATTTCTCGTTATCCTGTCAATGCATCTCTCATTTGATTTTTTATTATGTTTTATGGTTTATTCTTCCCTATATTAGAGAGTGAGTTTTCTTCTACTCAAATATCTAGAAGATATACTCACCACTAAAAATATTTAAGAGTTTTTGGAAAAGAATCTAGCTTGAGAAAAAAATGGCCAATGATGTCAAAAGCAAAAGATGCGCAATGACGCCAAATTGAAAAGATTATACACAAAGTGTATCAAAAATTAAAAGATGCGTAAAGTGCGTCATTCACTGGATAAGAGGCATAAAATGAACCCATAAAAAAGTAAGCTATATTCCTTTCTTCCAACTCTTAAAATTTAGAAGATTCATATATCACTTCAAATTTTTAAGGACGTGATTTTGAATTTTGCAATTTAACAAACTACTTTGATATATTATTTTATAAGATATTTTTTCTAAAACCAAGTCTTAATCAGATCTCTTTTTCTTATCCAAATATTTTTTCTAAGATAGGCCTTTTGATTTCAAAAGAAGATTTTGCCCTAAAAGAAGTCCGAGCTTAGGGTTAACATGATCGGATATTTTACTATTTTTTGGATTTTTGAAGTTGTTAACTCATTAACTTACAAATTTTTAAAATCAATCACATGGAGACTATATCATGTTCATGCCTTGATTTTAAAAAAAAAACTTTGTTTTTTAATGGCTTTTGTTTTATCGTTGTTATTTTTTGTTGATTTCATTATTTTTGGGCCTTCTCTGATCATCTCCATCCTTTCTTTGATTTAAAATTTTTGTCACATCATTCTGGCCCATAATTATATCGTCCGGGATGATCGGCTTTTCTTGCTTCAAAAACTCCATCTGCTAAATATTCTGACTTTTCTGCTCTCATCATCCTGGATGATCCTTTATCATCCTAGACGATGTTATTGTCCTCGCTATAATCATCTTGATCATCCCATCCGATACATTTTTTTCCCTAGATGATGCGTTTATTTTAATCGTCCCGTCCGATACACCTATTCGTCCTGGACGATACACGTGTCGATACGTTTAAAATCTCTAAAATCGCCTAGGATGATCCATTTTTGGGCAATCGTCCTGAACGATCCACTGTTCATCCCGGACGATACACGTGGCAAAGGATTTAAAATGTTTTAAATTTGGCTGGCGATAAGCATGCTCATCAAATGTCTAGAAGCTCCTCGAAGGCCATGCTAGACCCTCAATTCTGGGAGGCAGATGATCAAGATGCCTACCATAGATACAAGTCATGCCGCAAAACAATCAATCCAGTCCATCTTTCCTATTCAAAACTAGACCTTTTAAATCACACCTGTCTTTACTTTATTCTCAACCTCATTGTCCCCTTTAATTATGAACTTCTTTTTGAATTTTACGCCAACCTTCGCTTCAACTCTTCCTATACTGCTCTCACCTCGTATGTGCATCGACGCCTAGTCGAGATCACATACCAGGATTGTGTAGAACTGTTGCAGTTATCCACCACTAGGGATAAGCTACATATCCTCGTATTTGATCCTGATTTTAACTGGGCTATGGCCAATCACTTTCTTCCCCACACTAATTCCCCCTTTCATGTTGAAGAGACTAGCTCTTTACTTAAAGATGCTAAGATGATCCAGCATGTAATTCGCACCTCTTTGATTACCCAAGGCCGGCGACCGTGTCCATATCACTCCCCTTCTTTCACTCACCACTTTTTACATAATGGCCAATCATGAATTCAATACAACCGACCTGGTCTTTTGCTACATCAAATATTTGACTATAATTTGAGATCCAGGTCATAGAAGGAAGCCCAATATTACTCTAGGACACATTATTACATATGTTCTAGAATCTAAATACAACCTTCAATATCCTGCTCCTCCCGACCTTCAACCACCCTTCTACTCAAACAATTCCTTCAACGTCCTTCAAAGTACTCGTCTCCACCCAGGGGATGGGGAAGCTCAGGGGGCCGAGGAGGAGGAGGCTCCTGCTCTTGTTCTTGAACTTGTTCCTCTCCGCCAGCACTCTCAGCTGGATCAGTTGGTGGAGATATTTTATCAGTCGGAGACATGCTTTGAGTCCTACATTATTACACAGAAGCAGCAACATACTGAGGACATCATCCACATGCAGCAACAGCATGACCAGAACATGGCCTGGTTTGGATCTCAGTTTGCCACTTTGACCAGCTACTTCCAGCAGCCACCACCACCTCCGTCTAATGATCAGGGTCACTCGTTTTATTAGTTTGAGTTTTTGTTTTTTGTAGTTTGTTTTTCGTATGTTTATTTTAGTTTATGTTCTGTTTCCTCCTACTTTTTGTGATGTCAAAAGAGGGAGTAGTCTGCCGTATCTTGTACTTTTGATTCTGGAATTTAGCTAATTGCTTTTTGTTACATTATTTTTTATTAAACTGCCATAACTGCTTCAAATATTTTGGGGGTGTTTGCCATCATCAAAAAGAGGGAGATTATTATAAATCTGGGTTTTTGGATTAGACTTTTGTTGGTAGCAAACATTCATAATTTTCTACGACTGTATTGTCTACTAACTTTTCAGATCCACATGATCGAACACAACTCAAAACAACTCAAAATTGGGTAGATTTAGGTTGAGTCAATATGTAATTTTTCCTTTCTTGAGTTAATTGTAAAAGTGGATCTTGATGCTAAGTAACCTTGCACACACACACTTGAGAGATTTTTTGTATTTTTTCTGTTTTGAGTACATCAGCCTGGAAGATGTTTATATCATCCAGGACGATTCGACTAAAAGCAAAAACTCTAATTAGGGCATCATTGTTAAGGCATTTGTCATTAAACACATCATCCTGGATGATCCTCATATCAGCCAGGACGATAAGCTCAAATCAGAAAGAATCAGCTGCCTTGATCAATTTAGGTATTCTTTGTTTTAGGATATCAGTCAGGACAATCGATTACGTCATCCTAGATAATAAAGCATAATTATGCTTAAATTAATCTGGAAATTATGGAAATCAATTAAGGCTGATTGATACAATCACATCGGCCGGGCCGATAGCAGGATTGACAGGAATGATGTCCTGGATGAACAACCATCAGTTAGCTCTATTAATCTAAGCAATGTTCTAGATGATTTGCCTCAATTTTGAACGAATCGTCCGGGATGATCGTGATATCGGCCCGGACGATCATGCTAATTATGGATTGTCCAGACCTCCTTTTCGAGCGATTGTCTGGCCGATAATCTATGATTTGAACTAATCGTATAGGCCGATATGGTATCGGCCTGGACGATGTAAAAAAAAATTCTTTTGATCATCCCATATCATCAAGGTTGATTGAGCTTAATTTATACTGATTGTATAGGACGATAGAAATATAGTCCTTGATGATAATGTTAGTTCTTAAAATTCTATTTAAAGAACCCAAATTTTCTCATGCTTAAGACCTTGAGTGCTTCTGTCTTGACCTGAGAGAGCCTTGGGAGAGAGAGAGAGAGAGAGAGAGAGAGAGAGAGAGAGAGAGAGAGAGAGAGAGAGAGAGAGAGAGAGAGAGAGAGAGAGAGAGAGAGAGAGGAACTTGTGAGGGGGATTTTGTGAGAGGGTTCATAAAGGTTTCTCCAAGCAAGGTTCCAAGTCGTCATCTTTGTTATTCATCCTTCATCTTTAGGAGGTTCTTGGGAGGTCTACTTCAGCAAAAGGTCCGAGTTCTCTGCCCGCTTCAGAAGGAAGCAAAAGGAGTTGGTCTCTGCCACACCGGGGTTGGTGAAAAGAAGTCTGTTGTAAAGGCTTCTCTGCCAAGCTGTAGGAGCTAAAGGAGAGACACTTAGTTAGTGCAATACTCGGATGGTGCCTCCGAGGAGTGGACGTAGGTCAAGGTTTGATCGTACCACTATAAATTGGGTGTGATCTTTCCTTGTTTTACTTCCACATTTAATTTTTGCATCTGCTACTCTTGTGGTGAATTGTTTTGGTTTTAATATTATGCTTTACCTAAGAATTTTTTTAAAATAAATACCAATTCACCCTTCCCCCCTCTTGGTTAGCCTCGGGCTAGTTCTTAAGGGCTTAACATCCCTAACGAACTTTCACCTTCAAGGATCTAAAAGCAAAAAGTTCTAATTATGCTATGTCCCAATGAACACTATAAAAACCAATTGCTAACATTAACCTTCCTTTACTATCTCAAACAATGCCACCAATACCTGCCTCATTATTACCTTTTTGTGTAACATCAATGTTTATTTTATACCACTCGGAAGGAGGAGGATGCCAAATTTCAAAAAATAGTCCATTAGACTAAGTGACATCCCAGTGATGCGAGAGGGTTTCATTATGGTTGTTCATGCTTACAAAACCAAGAGCTCTAGCAACAATCATCACTTCACTTTCTTTCATTTTTCCATACCTCACCTTGTTCTTGCTGCTCCATGAGAATCATAATAGAGTAAAGTAAATTCTAACATACAACAAATTTGTCCCAGCCATCATTTCTAGCTTATGTAAACATTCCTGGAATGAGTTGAATTTTAGTGACCTTAATCCCCAACTTATCAACAAGTTAATTACCTTTAAAGTCTTTGAACAAGTAGCCGTAACATGATTGTGTTGAAATTTATTCAATATGAATTAGGTTGTTAGACCTAAGATTATGTCCCAGCAGCTAACCAAGAGGAGGGGTGAATTGGTAATTAAAAATTTATCCCTCTTTTTGAAATTAAAAAACCGAGAATAACTTTAGTGAATTTTTTTAGAAAAGGTTTTTCAACCACAAGTTAAAACAGTAAAAATAAATACAGCGAAAAATAAAAAGACACAAGATTTATAGTGGTTCAGTCAAACACGACCTATACCCACTCCATGGTGACACGCTCCGAGTATTGAACTAATACCACTAGTGACTCTCCCTTTGCACCCACAGCAAGGCGGAGAAGCCTTTACAAAAACTCTCTTCCACCACTAACCAGTGCGGTAGAGAACCATCATCCTTTTACACTCTCCAAGTGTTGGCAGAGAACAGTCATCCTTTTACACTCTCCAAGTGTTGGAAGAGAACCATCCATCCTTTCACACTCTCCCAGTGTAGGCAGAGAACCCTTCGGCTGTTCACACTCTCCTAGTGTAGGCAGAGAACCCTTCGGCTGTTCACACTCTCCTAGTGTAGGCAAAGAACCCTTCGGCTGTTCACACTCTTCAAGTGTCGGCAGAGAACCCTTCGGCTGTTCACACTCTTCAAGTGTCGGCAGAGAACCCTTCGGCTGTTCATACTCTTTAAGTGTCAGTAGAGAACCCTTCGGCTGTTCACACTCTCCTAGTGTCGGCAGAGAACCGGATCTCATTTACAGATCTTCTCACAAGAAATCTAGAATGACGAGAGAAAAGTGTGAAGTAATTACAAATCACAAGTGGAGATTCTTACCTTTGAGTACCAAGTGAATCATTCATGCTCCAGTAGCAAGAATCCTTCTTCAAACACTCTCTTTCACTCTCTCCTTCACTCTCCCTTCCGTTGACATGAAGATCAGTAGGAAAAAAGATTAAGAGACAATTTTATTTGGACTTTATATAGGAAAGACACAAAAAACCATCCAAAGAGTGCTGATTTTCAAGTCTGTACATAGTGGATTGTCCAGTACGATCGTCAGATCGTCTCGTACGAATCTACTTAAATCAGTTGCATACATTCCCAATGTATATAGGTATGAACTAACTTCGTACCCGATCATCATCCCGTATGAATTATGTTCATCTGGTATGAATAGTTATTTCATTGGTTAGTTTCGACAAACTGCAGGACGTTACCAAAATTTCAATAGTCAAAGCATTTCATCCTGGGATGAATGGGAGTTCGTCTGGACAAAGATTTTCCAGAGAACATTTCATCCTGGGACTAATAAGAGCTCGTCTGGATGAAAATTTTCCAGAGAGCATTTCATCCTGGGATGAATAGGATTTCGTCTGGAATAAAATTTTCCAGAGAGCATTTCATCCTTGCACGAATAGAAGTTCATCTAGATGAAAATTTTTCAAATAATATTTTGTCCTAGCATGAACTGGATAAATCATCTGGACTATTCAGCACAAAGTGAGAATCCAGAGCAGATCATCCCGGGATGAATTGAGAAATTCGTCTAGACGATCAGGACTTAGAAAAATTTTCTCACTTCTTATTCGTTACATTGCTCTTTCGAGGGAATTAACTGACTTGATCGTCCCGTATGAACTAGGTTCGTCCCATACGATCAGTGTGATTTTTAAAGATCTCCCCAAGTGTGTATGTGCTAAGCTTATTCAATTAAAATCATATTTTGTCAAACTCAATTACAATAAAAATTACAAACTTCAATTTACAAACTATCTCATGCTGAATTTTGATTTGAAGTCTTTATTAGTCTGGAGTTCGATTATCCTGAAATGTTAGTCCACACAAGAGCAAAAATAATTTTTCCAAAAAGTGTTAGGAGAAAATAAAGCTTAAAATAATAATATTTGGAATCATCAAAACTATACAGGTTGTAAGAAGATAAAATATGCAAATAGCAACTCTCTTAACAATCTCCCCCTTTTTGATGATGGCAAAACAATTATTATTTGTACAATTTTCAAATTCTAAGAATCTCCTAAACTCCTCCTAAATTAATAAATGTATGAAAATAAGGAGGCATTGCACAACAAATGTATCTCTCTTTTCTTTTCTTTATTTTTTATTTTTTTTTAAAATACGATATGAAAGCAATACGATAATAGAAAATAATACAAATATTATTTTCTCCCCCTTTTTAATAATAGCAAAAAGAGAAGAAGAAAAACAATAGAAATGTAAGCAGTCATATGATAATCCTTTGATAATTGATCATTGAAAGTGATTGAAATAAATTTTGCAAATAAAATCAAATCATTAGATAAATAAAAATGATTTATAGAATTTAAGAAGAGATATAACATCGATAATAAAAAGGATATATCAAAAACATGAATCAATTTAGACATTAAAATAAAGAATATCATTGCATAAAGAAGGAATATAAAATTTGTATATTTCAAACTTCAATACGAAATAGAGATGTACAGAAGATCAATTTGAATTAAGAGATTGAAAGATTGTGGAAAGAAATAACTACAACATGTGGCGCTTTGCGCATATTTTTCAATAGTTTGAGGCACATTTTTTTTCATCTTTTTACTTGTGGGCTTATTTTGTGCATCTTTTTTAAATTGTGAACCATTGGCATTCATTTTGATTTTTGTACATTTGTACATTTTTCAAGAGTAATCTTGACTTTTCTAAAATAAATAATAAAAAATTTTCAAATTTTTTTAAGTACAGTAATATTTATTGATAAGTGAAATACAAAATAAGAAAACATCACAATTGCAA
The DNA here is from genome assembly GCA_016618105.1 of Dendrobium huoshanense. Lineage (NCBI taxonomy): Eukaryota > Viridiplantae > Streptophyta > Magnoliopsida > Asparagales > Orchidaceae > Dendrobium > Dendrobium huoshanense. Next base: position 44,849,824 of record CM028342.1, read on the forward strand.
TAATAATATTAAATATTAATGTAGTCTAATAAGAGACATGAGATTGACATTCTTAATTATATCAAGTTATAAGCAAAACTTAAATTTAGAAAAATTTAATTTTTCTAATGAATTTAATTTTGTATTGCACATCAAGGAAAAGCACTCTCAAGATAAATTTTTTTAGTGATTTTCATATAGGCTAACATACATTTCAACACAAAATTAAAACTAAGACAAGATAACTTATATTGATATCATGATAATGATTATTACAATTTTGATAACTGATATTAATGCATCATAAAACATAAATGCTAAAACATAAATGAAAACTAACACATAACTAAAATATATTACATCACAAACTATCAAAGTACAATCACATCAACTAATGAAGATCATAAGCAAGTAAATGAATCACTCTGATGGGCCCTAATCTAGAGGAGGAGGAAAGTTCGAAGAACATGCTGGATGATACGAGCATTGCAAACAAGAGAGGACACTTTAGGCATATGCTCCTTAAATATAATTCCTTTAATCACCTGATTAATTTCAGTCCAGTCAAAATCAAAAGTAGTGGTCAAGGTATGGGCTTTAATCCCTTCAGTCCTTAAGTTCAGAAAAATTCCTAAGTCTGCCTTTGTGATTTCTACTTTCCTTTTAGAAACATATGACCTAATCACAGAATGGTCAGAATTGAAAAACATGTTTGCTAGGAAGTAGTGAAAGGTCTCTTTATTATAGAAGTAGACTAGTGTGAGAATGAGACCAAATTGAGTGGAAGAAAACAAATTCATTACCTTAAAAGTCAATTGTTCTTAAAGAAGGACTCTATAAGGGGTGATCTTAGCAGAGACAAATCTAGGAAATAACTCTTCATTGGCCTTAGATAGTAAGTTATCACTAGTGTTTTTGTGTGGACCCTTGACTAGAACCTTTTGCCTTTTACTAGAACTTGCCATAGAGAAGATCAAAGTGAAAAAGGGTTTGAAAGGGATGTTTGAAGTGATGACATTTGAGTTCAAAAGCCTTCAATTTAATGAAAAAACCATTTTCATACAGACAAAAATAATTTCGTCCCGTACGACTTTTAGTTCGTCCCGTTCAAAAAATTTTCATATGCACGAACGAATGAGTCCAAAAATGAAACGGCTTTTCGTAACCACACAAGTAACGATGCATCCTTTCATACAGACTTTTGACCAAACGATTGTACATACGAATAGGTGTTCATCCTAGACGATTAGACATTAAAGATCATTTTGATGGCAGTTTAAACCGTCTCTCACATCGAACCGCCAAATGTTCGTTTATACGAACCAGAGGTTCGTACATATGATCATGCATATTGAAAATGACCTTATCCATTTAATTATCCATCAATCGTACAGACGTTTGAAAATTTCGTCTGGACCATAATACAAACAAAGTGAAAAATAAAAACTGAAAAACTGTATGCAAACTGTTCAAATCCGACAGTTATCACACTACACAATTCGTCCCATATGAAAATTATTTCATCCTGAATGATTTTCAGTCAATTTTTCAAAAACATGCAATCCAAAGTCTAAATTTGAGAAATTTATAAAACTAAAATACAAACTCAATAAAAAAATGAAAGATAAAAGCACTAACCCAAATATAGAAAATCACAAACTAAAAAAAATAAATACAAACAAAAATACTAACTAGAAAAACGCACATCAATATTACAAAAACATTTTAATTAAGCATTCAAATCGATCACACCAGGCCTTGTTCTTAATGCACTAAAAGTATCAAAGGCTAAAGGTTTTGTAAAAAAATTTGCAAGTTGATTTTTTGTAGAAACATGAATGAGTTTAATTTCTCCTTTGGATACATGATCCCTTATAAAATGATGCCTGATGTCTATATGTTTGGTTCTAGAATGTTGAATAAGATTTTTGAAAATGCAAATAGCACTAGTGTTATCACAATAAATTGGAATAGTGCCTATTGTTAATCCTAAATCAATCAACTATTATTTCAACCAAAGTACTTGTGCACGCAACTTCCTAATGCAATGTATTCAACTTCAATAGTAGATAGGGCTACTAAATTTTATTTTCTACTGCTTTAAGAGACTAATGAATTTCCAATAAACTAACATGTTCTAGAAGTGCTCTTTCTATCCACCTTACAACCTGCAAAGTCAGAATCTGAATAACCAATTATTTCAAATGAAGAGCTAAACTTAGGATAACAAATTCATAAGTTCTGAGTTCCTAACAGATATCTTAAAATCCTTTTTACCGCTATCAAATGTGTTTCTTTTAGATCTGATTGAAATCAAGCACACAAACAAACACTAAACATGATAACGGGCCGGCTAGCTGTCAAGTAAAGCGAAGATCCAATTATCCCTCTAAATTTCTTTTGATCAATAGATTTTCTATTATGGACCTTATCCAACTGAACTGAGGAACTCATAGGTGTACTAACAGGTTTAGAATTATCCATTTTATACTTTTTGAAGATGTCTTTAACATACTTTGACTGATTAAAAAATGTACCCACCTCAATTTGCTTAATACTAAAGCCTATAAAGTAGCTTAAATCTCCCATTAGTCTCATTTTAAATTTACTACTTATTATTTTTAAAAAATCATCACAAACATTTTTATTTGAAGATCCAAAGATGATGTCATCCACATAAATTTGTACAATGAGTATATCATTTCCAAATTTCTTCAAAAAGAGAGTTGTATCCACACTTCCTTTTTCAAATGATCTTTTAAGTAGGAAGGTGCTCAATCTCTCATACCAAGTCCTAAGTGTCTGTTTCAATTCATATAATGTCTTTTTCAATTTAAAAATATGATTTGGGTATTTAGAATTTTCAAAACCTGAAGGTTGTTCTACAAAAATATCCTCTTGAATTATCCCATTTAAAAAGGCACTTTTTATATCCCTTTGATACAGTTTAAATTCTCTAAAACAGGCAAAGGCTAACAAAACTTTAATTGCTCCAAGTCTAGCTACAAGGGCAAAAGTCTCCTCAAAATCAATCCCTTCAATCGGATTATACCCCTTAGCAACTAATCTTGCCTTATTTCTAATGACTACTCCTAAGTCATTCATTTTATTTTTTAATACCCACTTAGTTCCAACTACACTTTGATCCTTTGGCCTTGCAGTCAATTTTCAAACTTTATTTCTTACAAAATGATTTAACTCTTCTTGTATAGCCAAAATCCAAAATTCATCTGAAAGTGCTTGATCAATATTTGAGGGATCTATGGTTGAAATGAAGGCTGAATGATTGACTTCCTTGTTTAGTCCACGCCTAGTCCTTACAGCCTCACTAGGTTCACCTATTATCAACTTTTTTGGGTTATTTTTAGAAAATATCAAATCTCTAGGCAAAGGGTTTTCTATCTCCAAATTTTCTTCCAAATTTATTTTATCAATCTTTTGGGAGTTAATATCAATCTCTTCTTCTATAATATTTGGCTCTTTTAAAATTCCAGATTCATCAAATACAATATGTGTGGTCTCCTCAATTACCAAAGTTCTTTTGTTGAATACTCTATAAGATTTTCCAACACTTGAGTTTCCTATAAGAATTCCTTCATCTGATTTTGGATCAAATTTTCCTAAGGCAGATTTTCCATTGTTATGAATAAACACCTTGTAACCAAAAACATGCAAATGTGATAAATTAGGTGTTCTTCCTTTTAGCAACTCATATGGTATTTTATTTAATTTAGATCTCACTTTAACCCTATTCAGAATATAACATGTAGTGCTAACCGCCTCAGCCCAAAAATATTTAAGAAGTGAGTATTCTGCCAACATGGCTTGGGTGGCTTCTATTAATGTTCTATTTTTCCTTTCGACTACTCCATTCTGCTGAGGGATTCTAGGTACAGAAAAGTTGTGATCAATTCTTTTCTCCTTACAAAAATCCTCAAATCTTTCAATCTCAAATTCTCCTCCATGATCACTTTATATAGTCATAATTTCACATCCTAGTTTTCTTTGAATTCAAGTCGAAAAGTTTCAAAATTTCTCAAATGATTCACTCTTATGAAATAGAAATCTAACCCATGTGAATCTAGAGTAATCATCCACAATCACCAATCTGTATACCTTCCCTCCTAGACTTATAGTTCCAACAGGTCCAAAAAGTTTCATATTCAAAATCTCCAATGGTTTACTAGTTCTAAGATCCTTATTGGACTTAAAAGAGAATTTCAACTATTTTCCTAATTGACATGCATCACATATGTGGTCCTTAGTGAAGTCTAGTTTTGGTACACCTCTCACTAGGTTCTTTTGGGTAATCCTCCTAAGGTTTTTTATACAAGAGAGACGAAGTATCCTATGCCAAAGCCATGACTCATCAGAAATAGTTTTTAAATAAAAAGTAGTAGGAGTTTTAATGCAATTCAAATATAGCATATACACGTTGTTTACCCTTTTACCATTCAAAACATTATTTCTATTTAGGCTTAATATGCAACTAGTTGGAAAAAATTTTACACGATATCCTTTATCACATAGCTGGCTTATACTTAACAAATTATGATTAAAGCCTTCTACCAATAACACATTCTCAATAAAAAAGTTTTTAAGATTTCCAATCATACCTGACCCAATCATCTTCCTTATGGTGTTATCTTCAAGTGTAAACTTGCCTCCACTCTTAGCTTCCAGCGATTTGAATTGTGCAGTATCTCCAGTCATATGCTTTGAGCATCTGCTATCCAGGTACCATATACTCTCACGAGGTCTTGTGTGAGAACGACCCTACAAGAATATAAAATGTTAGACCTGGGAACCCAAAAAAAGTTTGGGTTCTCCTTTTGACAATTTATAAAGAGATGCATATATGATATGTCTAGGTTTATGCATCTTAGGTTTCCACACCAAATAAGTTTTCTTCTTCAAATTATAGGTGTGAGCTATGTGTCCAATCAATCCATAATTATTACATTTGACTTTTGGAAAAGGATTCCTAAGTCTTATACTATTGATTTGTCTATTTAGGGATTACATAAATTTACAATACAAAATAGGATTAGTGAAATCTTCAAGTTTAGGGGGTATCATAATATCTTTGAGAGCTTTTATCTTCAATATGTAATATGAATTCATATCTTCCAAAATTTGATTTGTATAGTTAGATCTATAAATTTTGCTCTCAAATTCATCCTTAAAATATTTAATTATTTTTTAAGTTTTGCATATGATGATTTTAAACTTTTATGATTTTTATTCAAGTCGTCATATTCATCAAGTAATTTTATATGGTTGTCATCAATTAAAGCATGATCTTTCCTAAGGATTTCATATTCCATTTGTAGTTTCTCAAATTCTAAGCTCAGACTAGTATGCATTTTCTTTATCTTTCTATATGCATCATGCATATGTTCAGAAACTTCAAAAAGTTCATTATAAGTCAAGTCACATACCTCTTCTTGATCTGACTGATCAAGATTATTAGCCATTAAGAATAGATTAGTGACTTCCTCTTCATTTTCAATTTCTGATGAGTCCGAAGCTGAGTCCACCCAGAAAGCTCTTTGGAATTTCTTCTTGCCCTTATTCACAATTGGTTTCTCCTCTACCTTCTCCTTACTATGAGTGGCTTTGAGTTTTGGATAATCTGTCTTAATATGACTAGGTTTCTTGCACTCATAGCAAATAACATCATTTGAAACCGTGACATTCCTATTAAATTTACCTCAATTTCATTGTTGGTGTCTCTTTTGCTTCATCTTCAGAAAGCATATGAATTGTCTAGTCATTAGTGCGATGTCGTCTTCATCCTCAAGTTGTAAATGTTCACTCTTAGATTCCTCCACTTTTAGTGCTATGTTCTTCTCCCTTCGTAGTTCACCTACATCAATTTTTCTTTGGCTAACTCCTTGCTCGTAAGCAATTAGCAAACCAAGAAGATTATCAATAGAGTAAATGTTTAGATCTTTAGACTCTATAATTGAAATAATTTTAGCATCATATACATAAGGAAAACAATGAAGTATCTTATTAACCATTTTTGCATTCGTTAGTTCCCTACCTAATGCATGTAAAGAGGTGACTATTTGTGTGAATCTTATGTACATATCAGAAATGGATTCATTTTGTTTCATGTGAAAAAATTCATAGTCATGTAACAAGATATTGAGTATAGATTGTTTAACCTCATAGGCCCCTCATAAGTTATACAAATTCTATCCCCTATGTCCTTTCCACTCTTGCAAGTAGAAACCGTCATGTAGTCTTCTAATTTAAGAGCACAAAAGAAACTATTTAAGCATTTGACGTTTAGTTGTGCTAAGTCATGTTATTCTACTGTCCAGTCCACAAAAGGTGTTTCTATTAAGGGAGTTGCTATTTGTATGTTTTACATTCTTGTAACTTGAATAGTTTTGATGATTTCAAATATTATTATTTTATGTATAGATATCTCCTAACACTTTTGGAAGATTTGTTTTTGCTCTTGTGTGAACTAACATTTCAGGAAAAACAAACTCTAGACTACTGAAGACTTCAAATCAAATTTAGCATGAGAGATTTTATGAATTGAAGCTTGTACTTTTCTTTAAATTAAGTTTGAGATGGAGTGATTGTAATTGAGTGAATAAACACACACATAAGGAGATCTATAAAAATTTATATTGATCGTATGGGACGAACATAGTTCATATGAGACGATCAAGTCAGTTATTTCATCTAAAGAGCAATGGAACGAACAGGAGTTGAAGAAAATTTTTCTAAGTCCTGATCGTCCAGGACAAATGTTTAATCGTCCCAGGATGAAATGTTCTCGGGCAAATTTTTATTCAAATGAAATTCATATTCATGCTAGGAAGAAATGCTCTCTGGAAAATTTTCATCCAGACAAACTCAAATTCATCCCAAGATGAAATATCCTCTGAAAAATTTTTGTTCCGACAAAATTCATATTCGTGCTAGGACCAAATGCTCTCTGAAAAATTTTCATCCAAACGAATGCAAATTCATCCCATGATGAATTGTTCTTTGTAAAAATTTCATCCAAACGAACTCATATTCATCCCAGGATGACATAAACCGACTCTTCAAATTTTGGAGATGTCCTGTAGTTTTTGGGAACTGACCTATGGTATAACTGTTAATACCGGACGAACCTAGTTCGTATGGGATGATGCTTGGGTATGATTTCAGTTCGTACCAATATACATTTGGTTCGTTTCCACATATTTAAGTAAAATCATCTAGGACGATCCACGATCGTATAAGACGATCAAATTGTGTTGACTTGAAAATTTGTAATTTTTGGATGGTTTTTCTTGTCTTTCATATAAATAGTCTAATTTAGACTATCACTTAATCATTTTGCCTATTAATCTTCGTGCCTATTGAAAGAAGAGTCAAGGAGAGAGTGTGAGAGAGTATTTGAAGGAGGATTCTTACTACTGCAGCGTGAAGGCTTCACTTGGGGTTCAAAGGTAAGAATCTTTACTTTTGATTTGTGTTTACTTCACTTAGTTCTCTCTTCATTCCAGATTTCTTATGAAGAAGATCTGTTAAGGAGATCTGATTCTCTGTCGACACTTGGATAGTGTGAACAGCCAAAGAGTTCTCTGCCCACACTAGGAGAGTGTGAACAGCCGAAGGGTTCTCTGCCCACACTAGGAGAGTGTGAATGGATGAAGGGTTCTCTGCCCACACTAGGAGAGTGTGAAAGGATGAAGGATTATCTGCCTACATCAGGAGAGTGTAAAAGGACGGACGGTTCTCTGCCAATACTAAGAAAAGTGTAAAAGGGCGACGGTTCTCTATCGCGCCGAGAAGTGGTGGAAGAGAGTTTTGTAAAGGCTTCTCTGCTTTGCTATGGGTGCAAAAGGAGAGTCACTAGTGGTATTAGTGCAATATTCAGAGGGTGCCTCCGGGGAGTGGATGTAGGTAGGGTTTGACCGAACCATTATAAATCTCGTGTCTTTTATTTTTTCGTTGCTTTTTATTTTTCTATTTTACTGTCTCAAAATTATGGTTGAAAAACGTTTTCTATATAATTCACTAAAGTTAATTTTCTCGGTTTTAAATGTTAAAAGAGGGATTAAATTTTAATTACCAATTCACCCCCCCCCCTCTTGGTTATCCGCTGGGACATAAGCTTAGGTTTAACAACCTAATTCATATTAAATAAGTTTCAACAAGTGGTATCAGAACTTAGTTTCAAAATCATAAGTTTAGACTACTTGTTGATTAACGTTGACGGCAACATTTGGAAACCGAAATACACCAGAGGGTTACTCTATAACTACACTTCTATTATTCGATAATATTCCTTTTGATTTTTGTAAAACTCGTATGTCTATATTTTTACAGTCACTTAATTATCGTATGTGAATCTTAGTTCATGAAGGGTATACAAAACCAACTAGACTAGTTGATGGAGTTATAGTTGAAACAGTTTTTATGGACTGGACAGTAAAAGAACGTGACTTAGCACAACTAAATGACAAATGCTTGAATAGTTTCTTTTGTGCACTTAAATCAGAAGATTACATGTGGGTTTCTACTTGCAAGAGTAAAAAAGACATATGGGATAGACTTTGTATAACATATGAGGGGACTAATAAGGTTAAGAAATCTAGACTTAATATCTTATTGTATGATTATAAACTGTTTCACATAAAATCTAATGAATCCATTTCTGATATGTACACAAGATTCACAAAAATTGTCACCTCTTTACATGCATTAGGTAGGGAACTAACAAATGCTGAAATGGTTAATAAGATTCTTCATTATTTGTCTACTATTTATGATGCTAAAATTTCTGCAATTATAGAGTCTAAAGATCTAAACATTTACTCTGTTGACAATCTTCTTGGTTCGTTAATTGCTTACGAGCAAGGAGTTAGCCAAATAAAGATTAATTCAGGTGAACCACGAAGGGAGAAGAACATAGCACTGAAAGTGGAGGAGTTTGAGAGTGAACACTCACAACCTGAGGATGAAGACGACATCGCATTAATGACTAGACAATTCAGAAGCTTTCTGAAGAGGAAACAGAAGAGACGCCAACAATGAAATAGAGGTAAATTTAATAAAAATGCAAATGTTTTGAAAGATGTTATTTGCCATGAGTGCAGGAAACTTGGACATATAAAGACAGATTGCCCAAAACTCAAAGCCACTCCTAGAAAGGAGAAGGTAGAGGAGAAACCTTTTATAAAGAAGGGCAAGAAGAAATTTCAAAGAGCTTTTTGGGCGGACTCAGCTTCGGACTCGTCAGAGACAGAAAAGGAAGAGGAAGTCACTAATATGTGCTTAATTGCAGATAGTCTTGACCAGTCAAATCAAGAAGAGGTATGTGACTTAAGTTATGATGAACTTTTTGAAGTTTATGAACACATGCATGATGCATATAGGAAAATAAAGAAAATACATGCTAGTCTAAGTTTAGAATTTGAAGAACTATAATAGAATCAAGAAATCCTTAGGAAAGATCATGCTTTAATTGATAAAAACATATATAAAATTACTTGATGAGTTTGATAACTTTAATAAAATTCATGAAAATTTAAAATTATCCTATGCTGAACTTGAAAAAGATTTTAAAAATTTTAAGGATGAATTAGAGAACAAGGTTTATAGATCAAATTATATAAATCAAAATTTGAAAGATATGAATTCATTTTACAAATTAACGATAAAAGCTCTCGAGGATAATAGGATACCCCTAAACTTGAAGATTTCACTAATCCTATTTTGTATCCTAAATTTATGCAATCCCTAAAAAGACAAATGAATAGTAGTAGTAGACTTAGGAATCCTTTTCCAAAAGTCAAATGTAACAATTGTGGATTATTTGGACACATAGCTCACACCTGTACTTTGAAGAAGAAAACTTATTTGGTGTGGAAACCCTATGATGCATAAACCTAGACATATCATACATGCATCTCTTTATAAATTACCCAAAGGAGAACCCAAACTTATTTGGGTTCTCAGGTTTAATGTTTGATAATTTTGCAGGGTCGCTCTCACACAAGACCTCGTGAGAGCATATGGTACCTGAGTAGCGGATGCTCAAAGCATATGACTGGAGATACTACACAATTCATATCGCTAGAAGCCAGGAGTGGAGGTAAGATTACACTTGGAGATAACACGACAAGGAAGGTGGTTGGGATAGGTATGATTGAAAATCTTAAGAAATTTTACATTGAAAATGTGTTATTGGTAGAAGGCTTAAAGCATAACCTGTTAAGTATAAGCCAGCTATGTGATAAAGGATATTGTGTGAAATTTTTTCCTACTAGCTGCATATTAAGCCTAAATGGTAAAGATATTTTGAATGGTAAAAAGGTTAATAATGTTTATATGCTAGACTTGAATTGCATTCAAACTCCTACTGCTTTTTGATTGAAAACTGTATCTGATGAGTCATGGCTTTAGCATAGAAGACTTTGTCATTATAGCATGAAAAATCTTAGGAGGATTACCTAAAAGAACATAGTGAAAGGTACACCAAAACTAGACTTTACTAAGGACCACCTTTGTGATGCATGTCAATTAGGAAAACAAGTGAAGTTCTCTTTTCAGTCCAACAAGGATCTTAGAACTAGTAAACCATTAGAGATTTTGTATATGAATCTTTTTGGACCAATTGGAACTGTAAGTCTAGGAGGGAATATGTACGACTTTGTGATTGTGAATGATTACTCTAGATTCACATGGGTTAGATTTCTATTTCATAAGAGTGAATTATTTAAGGAATTTAGAAATTTTTTGACTTGGATTCAAAGAAAACTTGGGTGTAAAATCATGACTATATAAAGTGATAATGGATGAGAATTTGAAAAAGAAATATTTGAGGATTTTTATAAGAAGAAAAGAATTTATCACAATTTTTCTGCATCTAGAACCCCTCAGCAGAATGAGGTAGTCGAAAGGAAAAACAAAACATTAATAGAAGCCGCCCAAGCAATATTGGCAGAATACTCACTTTCTAAATATTTTTGGGCTGAGACAGTTAGCACTACATGTTATGTTCTGAATAGGGTGAATGCGAGATCTTGTTTGAATAAAATATCCTACGAATTACTAAATGGCAGAACACCTAATTTATCTCATTTACATGTTTTTAGTTGCAACGTGTTTATACATAAATGGAAAATCTACCTTAGAAAAATTTGATCTAAAATAGGATGAAGGAATTTTTATTGAATACTCAAGTGTTGGAAAATCTTATAGAGTATTCAATAAAAGAAGTTTGGTAATTTAGGAGATCACACATGTTTGTTTTGATGAATCTGAAAAATTGGAAGAGCCAAATATTATAGAAGATGAGATTGATGATAACTCCCAAAGATTGATAAAATAAATTGGAAGAAAATTTGGAAGAAAATGTGGAAGAAAATTTGGAGATAGAAAACCCTTTGCCTAGAATTTGAGATTTTCTAAAACCATCCAAAGGAGTTGATAATTGGTGAACCTAGTGAGGGTGATAGGTCTAGCAGTCAAGTAAAATAAAGATCCAATAATCCCTCTAAATTTTTTTTTATCAACAGATTTTCCCTTAGGGTCCTTATCCAACTGAACTGAGGAACTCATAGGTGTACGAACATGTTTAGAATTGTCCATTTCATACTTTTTGAGGATGTCCTTAACATATTTTGACTGACTATGAAAATGTACCTTTCAATTTTGCTTAATGCTAAATCTTAGAAAGTATCTTAATCTCCCATTACCTCATCTCAAATTCACTACTCATTATTTTAAAAAATCATCACAAAGATTTTTATTTGAAGATCTAAAGATGATTTCATCCACATAAATTTATACAATGAGTATATCCTTTCCAACTTTCTTCAAAAAGAGAGTTGTATCCACACTTCTTTTTTCAAATGATCTTTCAAGTAAGAAGGTGCTTAACCTCTCATACCAAGCACTAGGTTCCTATTTCAATCCATATAATGCCTTTTTTAATTTAAAAATATGATTTGGGTATTTAGAATTTTCTAAACCTAGTGGTTGTTCTACAAAAAACATCTTCTTGAATCACCCCATTTAAAAATGCACTTTTTATATCCATTTGATACAATTTAAATCCTCTAAAATAGACAAAGGCTAGCAAAACCCTAATTGATTCAAGTATAGCTATAGGGGAAAAAGTCTCCTCAAAATCAAT
>CM028342.1:44862462-44917275 GCA_016618105.1 Dendrobium huoshanense
TTAAGATCTGCCATGATAGATTTTCTACCACCATGAATGACCTTCCTACTTTGGTTCAACTTTACCTCCATACTTGTGATGTGTCAAAATGTGCCTTTGTAGAATTAGAACAAAGTCTCTTACTTGGAATGTTCATGGATGAACCATTTTATCATAAGCTTAAGTCATCTTTGATTTATATGACACAATGTTTAATTTTACCTGCAATCACTTCACTTCTAAACCTTTAACCTTCAAGCTCTTTTAACAAATATTTGGCATCTTGTTTCAAAGTTTTTTGCTAATTTACTACAACTTTAAGATAAAGCAGTTATACCTCTAAAGGGAGAAGAGTCTTGTTGTAACTTAATTTTCATAACTATGTTTTCATACCATGTGTGTTTTTATGATTCCAAAATATTATTGTATTGACTACTATTTCTGCTAACATAAATTATTAATATTATTTATTATTTGTGTGTACTAACATTTTAGGAAAATTATACTCCATGCAGTTGAAAACTTCAACTAAGATTAAATTAAGGTTTACTATTTTTGAAGTCTTTACTTTTTATACTATTCTTGCGTCTGAGAGAGTGTGATTGTAATTGGGTAATCGTGCACACACAAAATAGGGGAATGTAATAATTTGTAATTTTTTTAAACTCATTGTAATGTACAATCTTAGATCGAATAAAAGGATTTGGGGTAATTATTCCTCTAGAAAGCAGTTAATCGAACCATGGCAGGAAAATTTTCTAAGTCTTGTTTTGTACTGTAAGACCTTAGGTTCGTACAGACGACGTCCAAAATATGAAAGGTTGCATGTCTTTTTGTCCATGTGAACAGGTAAATTTTTTAAACTATTCATACTATACAATCATAGGATCGTACAAACAACTTCCATAGTATAAAATGGTTGAATCCACTTTATACCAAATGAAACATGGTTTGATTAAAATAGATTATAGAGTATGATATGGATTTCATACAATATGTTATTTAGAGTACAAAATCATTTTGTACTAAATCATACTGATCAAATCTATTCAATTTTGAAATGATTGTACTATACAATGTCAGTTCGTACACAGGTAAATCAGAGTATGAAATCAATTTGTACTGAATCGTACGAGCAAATTTTGAACTTTTCATATGTACAATTGTCGAGCACATTGTATAATTGTGGGCGGTTAAAATTGAAAATTTTAATTTTCTAGATAGTTTTTTGTTCCTTTCATATTATATTCCTACAAACTGACTATGAAAAAATCCTTCTTTATGTTCTTCTTTGAGAGCAAGTGTGATAGTTATTTGGGAGAGTGTTTAAAAGAGACTTCTTGCAAGTGGAGAGTGTGAACGGCTCACAATGTTGCTCAAAGCTGAGAATCTCTTTGTAAGTGTGCCAAATCTCTTTCTTATTTCTTTGAAGATGCTTGAGAGAAGATCTTTGAAGAAGATCTGGTTCTTTGTCAACACTAAGAGGGTGTGAAAGATTGACAATTCTCTACCGACACCAAAAGGGTGCGAAAGAATGATGATTCTCTATTGACACTAGAAGGGTGTGAAAGGATAGCAATTCTCTACCAACAATTGGAGAGTGTGAAAGGATGACAGTAATCTGCAATACCAGGGATTGGTCAAAGATATGGTAATTGAAAAAGCTTCTCTGTCTTATTGTGGGAGAAAAATGAGAGTCACTTTGGTAATAGTGTAATACTTAAAAAGGGAGTCTCCAAAGAGTGGACGTAGGTCTAGTTAGACCGAACCACTATAATTTTCTATGTTTTTTTTTCTTTTACTGAAATTTATTTTTTGCACCTTTTTATTTTTGTGGTTAAAAAGTCTTTAATTCAAAAAAAATTTCTTTATGCAAAAAATTATAAGAATAGTTTTCTATAAAATTTCCAAGAGCTTTTTTAATAACCAATTTATCCCCCCCCCCCCCTCTTGGTTCGCTTTAGAACAATTACTTTAGGTCTAACAACCTATACAAATTGTCAAGTGGTATCATAGTCTACTTTTAAAAATTAAGGTTTTGATAACTTTTGAAAACAATCATGGCTACTTTTAGAAACTATAACACACTTGAAGTGTATTCAATCACTAGACCTGCATTGTTTGATAACATCCCTTTTGATTTTTGAAAAACATGTATGTCTACTTTTCTTGAATCGCTTGACTATGATAAGTGGATTTTAGTACATGAAGGATACACTAAGCCAACTAGACTTATAGATGGCATTAGAACTAAAACAACATTTACTGACTGGACTGTGGAAGAAAATGATTTAGCTCAGTTAAACACTAAATGCTTGAATATTTTTTTCTTTGCACTTATATCTGAAGATTCTATGTGTGTCTCTACCTATAAAAGTAGAAAAAAAAAATTGGGATAGACTTTATATCACATATAAAGGGACTAACAATATGAAACAATCTTGATTGAATATTTTGCAGCATGATTATGAACTATTTTTGCATGAAACCAAATGAATTAATTACTAACATGTATACATTTTTCACACAAATAATCACCTCCTTGTATGCTTTAGGTAGGAAACTAACAAATACTTAGTAAGTAAATAAAATATTTCATTATTTGCCTACAACTTATGATGTAAAAATAATTGCTATTATAGAGTCAAAAGATATCTATTCTATTGACAATCTTATTGGATCACTAATTACTTACAAGTAAGGAGTGAGCCAAAGATATATTGATGCATGTGAGAAGCGAAAGGAGAAGAACATAGCATTGAAATTGGATGACTCTGAGAGTGATTAGTCTCAGCCTGAGGATGAAGATGACATTACCTTGATGATAATGAAATTTAGGAGTATTCTAAAAAGGAAGCAAAGGAGACGTTAATAATGGAATAAAGGTAAGTTCCACAAAAGCTAAGGCTTCTAATGATGTTATTTGCTATGAATTTGGACTCATCAAATTTGAATGCCCAAATCTAAATGCCAATCCTAGCAAGGAGAAGGTCGAAGAGAAAATGAATGTGAGAAAGGGCAAGAAGAGATTGTGGAGGGCATTTTGGGTGGACTCAGCTTCAGATTCTTCAGAAATAAAAGTAGAAGAGGAAGTCACCAACCTGTATTTGATGGATGATAAGCTTGATCATTCATACCAAAAAGAGGTATTTGACTTAACCTATGATGAGTTATTTAATGTTTCTAAAAAAATTCATACTGCATATAGAAAACTCAAAAAGATGCAAGCTAGGTTAAACTTAGATTTCTTAGAATTATAAAATGATCATGAAATCCTTAAGAAAGATCACGTACTGAATAATAGCAACCACATTAAATTATTAGATTAGTCTGATGAATTGAACACACAGCATGAACTATTGAAATCATCCCATACTGAACTTAAAAAAAAAAAAAAATTTATGGATTAATCTGATGGTAGAGAGTATTATTTGAAAGTTAACAATGTCGTGTTACAAAGAACAAACTCTTTTTTAAAGCATAATTAAAAGAATATGAGAAAAACAAGATTCCACCCACACATGAATAATTTTTCAATCCTAATAAGAGATCAAAAATTTTAAAACCTAAGATAAGATAATTTTACTCATATAGATTGAAACATTCTTTTCCTAGAGTTAAATATTTTTTTGTGGAATGAATAGCCATATATCTCACATTTTCATTATTCATAGTAAATAATATCTGGTGTGGAGACCAAAGATACATAAAATAAAGCATATCAAACATACATCTAGATTAATTTTTCCAAGCGGAGAACCCAAACCTTTTTGGGTTCCTAAGACTAACGTTTAATTATCTTATAGAAACACTCTCATACAAGATCTCATGAGAGTATTTAGTAGCTGGATAATGGATGTTTGAAATATATAATTGGAGACACTACACAATTCATATTGCTAGAAGTTAGGAATGGAGGAAAGGTTACACTAGGAGATAATACCATTAGAAAAGAGATTGCCATATGTATGATTAGAAACTTGAACAATTTTTTCATTGAGAATATTTTACTTATAGAAGACATAAAGCATAATCTATTAAGTAATAGTCAGCTGTGTGATAAAGGTTATAGTGTAAAAAAAGTTTTCCACTAGCTGTGTATCAAGCCAAAATGGAATTAATGTTTTGAATGGAATAAGGGTCAATAATATGTATATGCTTAATTTGAATTATATTAAATCTCCTAAATCTTTTTTTCTAAAAATATTTTATGATGAATCATAGTTATGGCATAGAAGATTTTATCACGCTAGCAAAAAAATATAACTACCCAAAAAGAACTTATTAGAAGAATATCAAAACTAGATTTATTAAGGATCACATATGTGATGCATGTCAACTAAGAAAACAGGTGAAGTCCTCCTTTTAATCTATTAAGGCTTATAACTAGCAAACCATTGAAAATTATTCTTTTAGATCTTTTGGATCGGTTAGTACTGTAAGTCTAGGAGGTAAAGTATTTGGATTTATGATTGTTGATTATTTTTCTAGATAAATTTTTATTTCATAAGAGTGAAGAATTTGAGGAATTTAAACATTTTTGCACTTGGATTCAGAGAAAACTAGGAAGTGGGATTTTATTAATTCAAAGTGATCATGGAGGTGAAATATAAAATGAAAATTTTGAAGAATTTTATAAAGAGAAAGGAACTTATCATAATTATTCAGCATTTAGGACCCCTCAAAAGAATGGGGTAGTCGAAAGAAAGAATAGAATATTAATTAAAGCTGCTAGAGCCATATTGGTAGAATATTCACTTCCAAAATATTTTTGGGCTAAAGCGGTCAGTACAACTTCTTATGTTTTGAAAAGGGTGAACATTAAATCCAAATTAAATAAGATACCCTATGAACTTCTTAAGGGAAGAACACCAAATTTGTTACATTTGTGTGTTTTTGGATATTAGGTGTTCATTCATAATAATGGTAAAACTCCTTTAAAAAAATTTAATCCAAAATCTGATGAAGGAATTTTTTTTGGATACTCTAGTATTTGAAAAATCTTATAGAGATTTTAACAAGAGACCTTTAGTAGTTGGGAAAACCACACATGTTATGTTTAATGAATCTTGCATTTTGGAATTTCCATGGTTGGAAGGGGATAATATTCTGAATAACATCCAAACAATATAAAAGATAAAATGGAATAAAATATGGAAAAAGAAAACCCTTTGCCTAGAGAATGGAAATTTTATAAGAATCACCTTAAGGAATTAATTTTAGGTGAACCTAGTAAGGGTGTTAGGACTAGATATGGACTTAGCAAAAGGTGAACCATTCTTCCTTTAAATCAATTATTGAACCCACAAATATAAATCAAGCACTTTCTGATGAATTATGGATTTTGTCCATGCAAGAAGAGTTGAATCAATTTGTAAGAAATGATCTTTTGGAATTGATTGAAAGGTCAAAGGATCAAAGTATTTTAGGAACTAAGTGGGTATTCAAAAATAAAATGAATGATTTAGAAGTAATGATCATACATAAGGAAAGTTTAATGGCTAAGGGGTATAATCAAATATAAAAGATTAATGTTGAAGAAACTTTTCCCCTATAGCAAGACTTGAAGTAATTAGGGTGATTTTATTAGCCTTTGCGTATGTTAAAGGTTTTAAATTATTTCAAATGGATGTTAAGAGTACCTTTTTGAATGGGATGATATAAGATAATGTTTATGCTGAGCATCCTCGAGGTTTTAAAAAAGTTAAATTCCTCAATTATGTGTTTAAATTAAAAAATGTATTATATGGACTAAAATAGGCACCTAGGGCTTGGTATGAGAGGTTAAGCACTTTCCTATTAGAGAGCTCTTTTGTAAAAGGAAGTGTGGACATCTCTCTCTTTTTTAAAAAAATAGGAGATGATATACCCAATATTCAAATATATATTAATGACATCATAATTGGTTCTACAAATAAAAATCTTTGTGATGATTTTTAATAAAATAATAGTAGTGAATTTGAGATCAGTTTGATGGGAGATTTGAGTTATTTTCTTGGTTTTAATATAAACCAAAATCATGAAGGAACTTTTCTTATCAAGTCAAAGTATATTAAGGAAATCCTCAAGAAATATGAAAAAGATAATGATAAACTAGTGACTACACCTATGAGTTCCTCAGTTTAATTAGATAAGGACTCCAAGGGAAAATCAGTTGATCAAAATAAATTTAGAGGTATAATTGGATCATTGCTTTACTTGACTGCTAGCAGACCAGATATAATGTTCAGTATTTATTTGTGTGCTAAATTTTAATTTGATATAAAAGAATCACATTTGATAGCAGTAAAAAGAATTATGAGATATCTTTTGGGAAAAAACTTCAAGATTTGGTATCCTAAGCACCGCTCTTCATTTGAAATTGTTAGATATTATAATTCAAATTTTGTAGGTTATAGGGTTGATTAAAAAAGTACATATGCAACTTATTAATTCATGAAAACTCTATTCCTTGGTCCAGTAGAAAAAAGAATTCACTAGCCCTATCTACTATTGAAGCATAGTACATTGTCTTAGGTAGTTATGTGGCATAAATTCTTTGGTTGAAATAACAGTTGATTAACTTAGGATTTTTAATTGGTACAATTCTAATTTTTGAAAACAATATTGGTGCCATATGTATTTCAAAGAATCTTATACAATATTCTAGAACCAAGCATATAGACATAAGGTATAAGATTGAGTTGAATCACGTTACAATGAAAATCAACTTGTAAATATTTTCATAAAAATATTGGCCTTTGACACTTTTAACACCTTAAGAACTAAGTTAGGTATGATTGATCTTAATGCTTAAATTAAAAATTTTGCAAACTAAATGTATTGTATATATATATATATATATAATATATATATATATATATATATATATAGTTTGTCTCTGTCTTTTTATTTTGTTTATTTTTGTATGTTCAGTTTTGTATTTTTAATTTTTGCATTTTTTTTACTGTGAAGTATGTCACTTCATAAAAAATAATTAGTTTTGAGGATATTTTCTGATTATCATACTGTATTCTATAAGTGCTCTATTCACACTGTATGAAATGTTTTCATCTCGTATGAATTCTGTAGCATGTGCATGGTAGGTTTTGGAGTTGACCACATAAAACTTAGGTTTTTATAGGGTTTATATTGTATAATGATGTCATCATGTTATATGATTTGTATAGTTTTATCTGCATGTATAGGGATGGTTTATTAGTTGGAGTCAATTATTTATTGATGATAGTACGTACAAAATAATATTTCTCTATACGATCCAATTGTTAGTTTCTATGGGGAATGAACCTAACTATCTTTAAAATGATCTTTAATATTCTAATCATCCCAGATGAACACCTATTCATCTTTATAATTATATGGTCAAAAATATTGTACGAAAGGATGCCTTGAAAATGACATTTTACAAAACGACCAATTCATTTGGCCATTTCTGTTCGTACGTATGAAAATATTTTATTCCATACGATTTTAAAATCATACATATAATTCATGTTTCATATGGTACAATAGATCATTTTACTTTAAATAAAAAGGCCTTTGAAATTGTTTTCATTCACTTTCATAACCTTTTCAAAATCCTCTAGATCCCTCATCTTAGGAAATGGCAAGTTCTAGCAAATGACCACATCTTCTATGGGTTCCTCTTCTAGAAGTGGTGGGGATGATAACATCCTATCTAAGGTAAGTGAGGATGCCTACTTTAGGTATTTTGCTGCCAAAATCAGCCCTTCTAGACTTCTCATTCAGGATGATCTTCACTTTTCTGTTATACCCTTATTGTGTCGAGTCAGCTCTCTTTCATTCTTACTCTTATTTATGCCTTTCACAAAGAAACTTTCCAATACTTCTTGGCCAATATGAGAGTTAATGAGGACCACCCTATGATTAATTCTCATGTTCAAAAATGATGAGTAGAAAATACCAAGAAAGATTTAGGCAACTTTTGTCATTTAAGAACCCAAGGGATTCGAACCCACACATTGACCTCAAGAGCCAATTTTGATTGGACTGAAATTAATAAAACTCTTAGAGGTGTATCTCCGAGTGTGTCATTTTCTAGGGTTTACACTCTACATCAAAATGCCCAGGTCATCCAGCATATTTTGAGAACTTCAATTATCCCTAAAGCTGGTGATCACATAAATATGACTCCACTTATGTTCAAAGTCACCATCCATCCTTGAAAAGAAGTACAACCTAATCCTAGAAAAGAAGTAAAACCTAATCCATCCTGATCCTCACATGGAACTTCTTATCTACTTCATGGATGCCTCTTTTCGGCCACTTTTTGGGCTAGATCAGAGTTTATAGAGTGATGATTCTGAGGAAGGGGAGTTCCTTCTCTAGCACCTGCACCTGGACCTGACAAAAACTACTATTGGGAAATGTTCATGCGCTTCGATCGATTGGAAACTCATTTTGATCAACACTTTGATCAAATTCAGAATCACCTTAATCAACAAGATGCTCGTTATAATAAAGATATGGGGTAGATCCGAAGATAGTTTGACTTAGTGAACATGAATGTAGCTATAATTAGTAGTTAATTTTTAATGTTCAATCCACCACCTCCTCCAGACCAGGGAGTCTCAGATTTTTAGATGTACTTTTATCATGTTGTTACTTCAAAGTTTTTGTATTTATTATTCTGATGTTTTCTTTTATGAGTGTAGTGGTTTTATATGTTGTTTTAAATCTGTGTGATGATGATTATTGCTGGTTGTTATATATGGTATAAATGAAATGTTTTTATGTGATTCTTTATATCAATGCAATGTGGTATGTTTTGTTGACATGTTTGAAATATTTGTGTTTTTACTGAGAAAAACCTTTTAAAATTGATCTTTGAAATGGGTTATACATTACTTTGCTCTACAAATTAATTTTCTTACAAAATTTAAATTAAAATTATAACTAAATTTAGATAAGGAGAACAATTTCATATTCTTTTAGATAAATATATCTAAGCAAGATTGATGTTGTTTTAATTTTTATTTCATTTTCAATATGTTTATTTTTATTAGTAGTGAGATTTGAATTTAGATTATTTATATTAGAAAGACCCAAAAGTAACAAAAAAAAAAAAGGAAATGCACAATATGTGCAAAGATAGAAAAGATGCACAATAGTTTACAAAGTAAAAAAAAGGCACAAAGTTAACCTAAACAAGAAGATGCACATAGTGTGCCACAAATATTTGAAAAGATTTGCAATGTCGCCATTTGAAATTTTTTATTATGTTTTTTCTACTATTATACAATTTCTAATTCAAATCTATCTAATTAACAATCATATACATTTTTTAATTCGAAATTAACTATTCTTCATTTTGTCATGTTTGCAATAATCATTTTTATTTATTTTGTCTATAATGAACAATGACTTTGATTGACTTTTCTTATCTTAGTTGTTCTTTGATTTAAAATTTTGAAAATTTTCTTTTTAGTATTATGAAATTAGTATTATATTTGCAATTGATTTAAAATTCTTTTCACCTTTAACTCTTTTGGTTTATCTTTTGAAACATTTCATTTCAAGATGTACTTCCCTTTTTGTTATTATCAAAAGGGGGAGTCAGAATATTGTTTGATAATTTATGTATGTGTATAATATGTATTGTATGTGTATTATGAATGTGTGTGTGTGTATGTGTATGTTTTGAGTGCATGTGTGAATGTTTGTTCATGTTTGTGTTTTGTTCGAGTTCGTATTTTTATTCGAGTTATTTTTGATTTAGTGTCATTTTTATTTTTAGGTTTATTATATTTGATCTCCATGGGAACCCCTTTTTATTTAGTTGGTCATTCATTTAGGGGGAGCTAAGGAGAAAAAATATTTTGAATGTTAACTAAAACAATAATTGTTTTGTCATCATTAAAAAGGGGGAGATTATTACAACTTAGTTTTCATATAACTTATATTTTTGATGATTCAAAAATATTATTATATTGACTTCTATTTCTCCTAACATATATTAGAAATATTACTTTTGTTGTTTGTGTGTACTAACAATTCAGGGAAATCATACTCCAGACAGTTGAACACTTCAAGTTAGATTAAACTAGGGTTTACTATTTTTTAAGTATGTACTTTTTATACTTATCTCAAGTCTGAGAGAGTGTGATTATAATTGGATAACCATGCACACATACACTAAGGGAGTATATAAATTTGTAATTTTTAAAACTAATTGTATTGAATAATTTTGGATCATACAGGACAATTTAGGTTGAGCGCTCCTCCAGAAAGCAGTTAATCAAACCATGGTAGGAAAGTTTTCTAAGTGTTATTCATATTGTACAAAGTTACCTTCATACAGATAACTTCTAGAATATGAAATAAATACATACAAGTTAATCCCAATGAACTTTTGATTTTTTTCTAAATTGTTCACACTGTACGATCTTAGGTTCGTACTGATGACATCCATAGTACAAAATTATTGCGTATCTTTTTGCCCATACAAAAAGGTAATTTTGGATTCATGTCGGGTTGGTCTACATGGAAGCCATACATTTATTGAGAGGTTTGATGGAGAAATATAGAGAGAATAAGGAGGATCTACATATGATATTTATTGATTTAGAGAAAGCATATGATAAAGTTCCAAGAGAAGTGCTATGGAGAGTTCTTGAAAAGAAAGTAGTTCATAACGCCTATATTCAAATCATCAAAGATATATATGCAGGAGATAGTAGTTGTGTTCAAACACAAGGTGGTTTAACCAAGTATTTTCCTATTTTGGTTGGTTTATATCAAGGATCAGCCTTAAGTCCATATATTTTTGCTTTACTCATGGATGTTCTCACTAAACATTTGCAAGAGGATATACCTTGGTGTATACTTTTTACTGATGATATTCTTCTTGTTGATAAGACTAAAGAGGGCGTTAAAGGTAAACTTAAATTATGGAGGTCAACTTTAGAGTCTAAAGATTTTCACATGAGTAGGTCTAAAACTGAATATATGGAGTGTAATTTTAGTAGCAATAGACCTAGTGAGGGGATTGTGACTTTGGGCGATCAAGTCATTAATAAGAGTACACGTTTTAGATATATTGTATCTATTGTTTAGATTGATGGTGAAATTGATATGGATATTATCAGCAGAATTCAACTTGGATGGTTGAAGTGGAGGAATGCATCGGGCTTATTGTGCGATAGAAAAGTCCCCCTCAAACTAAAGAGAAAATTTTATAAGATGGTGGTGAGACCTTCAATTCTTTATGGTGCCGAATGTTAGCCATTAAAAGAGAAGCATAATACTAAGTTAAGTGTTACAGAGATGAGGATGCTTAGGTGGATGCGTGGCTTGACCCTTAGAGATAGGATACAAAATAATCATATATGTGAAAAGGTTGGAGTAGCTCTAGTGGAAGATAAGATTAGAGAGACTCGCCTTAGATGGTTTGGTTATGTTAAGAAAGGTAGAGGTAGACCTAAAAAGAGTTGGTTAGAAAATATTAGAAATGATCTTTCTTTATTAAATTTAAATGAGGCTTTGACTTTTAACTGGACACAATGGTGAAAAAGGTTTCATGTAACCAACCCCACATAGTGGGAGAAAGGCTTGATGTTGTTGTTGTTGTTGAATGATTTTTTGTGCCTTTCATATAAATAGTCCTATGAACTAACTGTGGAAAAATCCTTCTTCATGTTTTTCTTTGAGATCAGGTGTGAGAGCGATTTGGGAGAGTGCTTGAGAGAGATTTTCTACAAGTGGAGAGTGTGAAGGGTTCACAAGGTTGCTCAAAGGTGAGAATCTCTTTGTAAATGTGACAAATCTCTTCCTTACTTCTTTGAAGGTGCTCGATAGAAGATCTTTGAAGAATATCTGGTTCTCTGCCGACACCAGGAGGGTGTGAAAGGATGACAATTCTCTATTGACACTAGAAGTGTGTGAAAGGATATTGATTCTATGCTAACACTTAGAGAGTATAAAAGGATGATGATATTCTGCCGACACTTGGTGGGGGTGAAAGGATAATGGTACTCTACCGCACTAGTGATTGGTGGATGAGAGGATAATTATAAAGGCTTCTCTGCCTTGTTGAGGGAGCAAAAGGAGACTCACTTTGGTAATAGTGCAATACCTGAAGAGGGAGTTTTTAGGGAGTGTATGTAGGTCTAGTTGGATCGAACCACTATAAATTTCTATATTTCTTTTATTTTATCACAATTTTATTTTTCTGTACCTTTTTTATTTTTTGGTTGAAAAGTTATTGATTTAGAAAAATTTTCTTTGTGGAAAAAATTATTAGAACTGTTTTCTATAAAATTTCCAAGAGATTTTAATTTCTACCCCCCCCCCCCCCCCCCCCCCCCCCCCCCCTCCCCCCTCTTGGTTATCCTTAGGTAAAATTACTAAAGGTCTAACAACCTATAAAGACTTTCAAGCCTCTACTCCAAGGACTAAAGCAAATGGATCAGATAAAGTTTGAGTTCTATATGTGGTATGATTAGCCCATAAAGCTTCTCAAACCTTTTATGCTATTTACACTCACTATCATTTATATTTTTCTTTAAGATTTGCATAAAATTTTATTAGAGGTCTCAACCAATCCATTTGTCAGATTATACTAGATCGATGTGTTGCAACTTAGTTTTTTAACTATGCTTTCATATCATGTGTGTTTTTAATGATTCCAAAATATTATTGTATTAACTACTATTTTTTTCTAACATATCTTAAAAATATTTGCATTTATTATTTGTGTGTACTAACATTTTAGAGAAATTATACTCTAGACTGCTAAAGACTTCAAGTCAAATTAGATTAGGGTTTATTGTTTTTGGAGTATGTACTTTTTATATTTTCATGAGTCTGAGAGAGTATAATTATAATTGGGTAACCGTGCACACACATACTAGGGAAGTGTAAAAATTTGTAACTTCTTAAAAACAATCATACTGTATGATTTTAAATCATACAGGATGATTTGACTTGAGCGTACCCCCATAAAGTAGTTAATTGAACTATGCCAAGAAAATTTTCTAAGTCATATTCGTATTATATGAAGTTCTTCTCGAGAGTACAAAATAGATATATACAAGTTCATCTCGATAAACTTATAATTTTTTCTAAACTAGTCATACTATACGATCATAGGTTTATACAGACGATATCCAGAGTATGAAATGAATGTGTATCTTTTCTTTTTGACAAATAGGTAAATTTTTTTAACTATTTATACTATATGATCATAGGATTGTACAGATGACTTTCAGAGTATGAAATGATTAAGGCCATTTTTGTACCAAATAAAACATGGTTTAAAAAAGATGGATCATATTATATTATATGGATTTCATATAGTATGTTATTCAGAGTATGAAATCATTTCATACTGAATCGTACTGGACAAATCTATTCAATTTTGAATTGATCGTAATGTATGATATAAGTTTGTACCTAGGTCAATCAAACTATGAAATTAGTTCATGTTGGGTCATACAAGAAAATTTTGAACTATTCATACGTACAATAATCTATAGTACTGTATGATTGTGGATGGTCAAATTGAAAAATTTTAGTTTCCTAAATGATTTTTCGTGTCTTTCATATATAAGGTCCTATAAACTAACTGTGGATGAAATCCTTCTTCATTTTTCTTTGAGAGAAAGTGTGAGAGTGATTTAAGAGAGTGTTTGAGAGAGAGTTCTTATAAGTTAGGAGTGTGAAGGGTTCACAAGTTTACTCAAATATGAGAATCTCTCTGTATTTGTGGAAAATCTCTTCCTTACTTCTTTGAAGATGCTCTAGAGAAGATCTTTGAAGAAGATATGGTTCTCTTCAGACACTTGGAGAGTGTAAAAGGATGGCGATACTCTACTGACACTTAGAGAGTGTGAAAGAATGATGGTACTCTGTCGGCACTTGGAGGGTGTGAAAGAATGTTGGTGATTTAATGACACTTAGAGGGCATGAATGGATGACAATACTCTATCCCACCAAGCATTGGTGGAAAAGAGGGTAATTATAAAGGCTTCTCCACCTTGATGTGGGATAAAAAGGATCATCACTTTAATAATAGTGTAATATCTGAAGAGAGAGCCCTCTGGGGGTGGAAGTAGGTCTAGTTAGACTGAACCACTATAAATTTTTGTGTTCTTATTTTACTGCATTTTTTATTTTTTTGTGTATTTAAATTTTTGTGGTTGGAAATTTTTAAATTGATAAAAATTTTCTTTGTGCAAAAAAATAAAAAATGGTTTTACATAAAATTAACCAAGAGATTTTTAAAATAACTAATTCACCTTCCCTCTTGGGTAGCCTTAGGACAATTACATTAGGTCTAACAACCTATAAAAACTTTTCAAGTGGTATTAGAGCCAACTTTAAAAATTAAAGTTTAGACAACTTTTTAAAAATGATCATGGCTACTTTTGGAAACTGTAATACACTTGAAGGGTATTTGATCACTAGACCCCCATTTTTTGATAATATCCCTCTTGATTTTTGGAAAACATTAATTTTTACTTTTATTCAATCACTTGACTATCGCATGTGGATTTTAGTACATGAAGGATACACTAGGCTAACTCAACATGTAGATGGAATTAGAACTGAAATACCATTTTCTAATTGGGTTGTAGAAGAATGAGACTTAGCTTAATTAAATGCTAAATGTTTAAATAGTTTTTTATATACACTTAAATCTGAAGACTACATACATGTTTCTACTTATAAAAGTAGATTTGAAATTTTGGATAGACTCTGTATCACATATGAAAGGACTAATGAAGTGAAATAATCAGGATTGAATATTTTATTACATGATTATGAACTATTTCGTTTGAAACAAAATGAATCAATCACTGATATGTATACATGTTTCACTCAAATAGTTACCTCATTGCATGTTTTAAGTAGGGAACAAACGAATACTAAGAAAGTGAATAAAATACTTCATTATTCGTCTACTACTTATGCTGCAAAAATAATATCTATTATAGAGTCTAGAGATTTAATTATTTATTTCATTGAAAATCTTCTTGGATCTTTAATTGCTTACGAGCAAGAAGTGACTCAAAGATAGATTGATGCAGGATAGAAGTGAAGGAAGAAGAACATAGCATTGAAAGTGGATGAATTAGAGAGTGATCAATCTCAACCTAAGGATGAAGATAACATTGCCTTGATGATAAGGTAATTCATGATTTTTCTAAAAAGGAAGCAAAGGAGATGTCACATGTGGAATAAAGTTAAGTTATATAAAAGTGTTAAGCCTTCTAATGAAGTTATCTTCTATGAATACAGAAAGTTTAGACACATTAGATCTGAATGCTTGAATCTTAAAGCCAATCCTAGCAAGTAGAAGGTGGATGAGATAAAAAAAATATGAGTAAGGGAAATAAGAGATTACATAAAGCTTTTTTCGCATACTCGGCTTTAGATTCCCCAAAAATAGAAGCAGAAGAAGAAGTCACCAACCTGTGTTTGATGGCCGACAAGCTCGATCAGTCATATTAAGAAGAGGTATGTGACTTAACTTATGAAGAGATTTTTTATGTTTCTGAGAAAATACATAGTGCATCTAGAAAATTCAAAAAGATGCATGCTAGGTTGAACTTAGATTTC
The DNA here is from genome assembly GCA_016618105.1 of Dendrobium huoshanense. Classification (NCBI taxonomy): domain Eukaryota; kingdom Viridiplantae; phylum Streptophyta; class Magnoliopsida; order Asparagales; family Orchidaceae; genus Dendrobium; species Dendrobium huoshanense. The sequence goes on from CM028342.1 coordinate 44,878,024, forward strand.
CTAGAATTATAAAAAGAGCATGAAATCCTTAGGAAAGATTATGCATAAATTGATAACAATCATATAAAACTATTGGATGAGTTTGATGAATTAAACAAACAGCATGAACTATTAAAATCATCCCACACTAAACTTGAAAAATATTTTAAAACATTAATGGATTAATCTGATAATAAAGAGCACTATTTAGAAGTTGACAATGTTGTGTTAGAAAGTGCAAACTCAAATTTTAAAGCACAATTCAAAGCATATGAGAAAAATAAGATTCCACCCACACCTGAATAATTTTTCAATCCTGATAAGAAATAAAAAATTTTAAAACTTATGAAAAAATAGTTTTACTCATGTAGATTAAAAAGTCCTTTTCCTTGAGTAAAATTTTTTTTTCTGAAATGATTGGACATATATCTCACACTTTTACTATTCATACTAAATCATATGTAGTGTGAAGACCTAAGATGCATAAAATAAATCATATCATACATGCATCTAGAAAAATTTTGCTAAGAGGAGAACTTAAACTTGTTTGGATTCTCAATACTAATGTTTGATCATTTTGTAGAAATGCTCTCATCCAAGACCTTATGAGAGTATTTGGTAACGGGACATTGGATATTCAAAGCATATGACTGGAGACACTACACAATTCATATCACTGGATGCCAGGAATGGAGGTAAGGTTACACTAGGAGACAATACTACTAGGAAAGTGGTAGGCACATATATGATTGGAAACTTGAATAATTTTTTTATTGAGAATATTTTAAATGTAGAAGACATAAAGCATAATCTATTGAGTATTAGTCAGATGTATGATAAGGGTTATAATATAAATTTTTTTCCCACATAGTTGTATAATAAGCCAAAATGGAGTTAATGTTTTGAATGGAATTAGGATAAACAATATATACATTCTTGATTTGATTTATATTAATTCTCGTAATGCTTTTTGTATAAAAATAATTTTTGATGAATCATGGTTATGACATAGGAGACTTTGTCACGCTAGCATGAAGAATCATAGGAAAATTACCTAAAAAGAACTTATTAGAGGAATACCAAAACTATACTATACTAAGGATCATCTGTGTGATGCATGTCAACTAAGAAAATAGGTGAAGTCCTCATGTTTTATTCCATTAAGGATCTTAGAACTAGCAAACCATTGGAACTTTTTCATATGGATCTTTTTGGACCAGTTAGCACTATAAGTCTAGGAGGTAAAGTATTTGGATTCATGATTATTGATGATTCTTTAAGATTCACTTGGGTTAAATTTTTATTTCATAAGAGTGAATCATTTGAGGAATTTGAAAGTTTTTCAATTCAAAGAAAATTAGGATGCTAGATTTTATCAATTCAAAGTAATTATGGAGGTGAATTTGAAAATAAAAATTTTTAAGATTTTTGTAAAGAGAAAGGAATTGATCATAATTTTTTAGTAGCTAGGACCCCTCAGTATAATGGGATAGTTGAAAGAAATAATAGAATATTAATTGAATACACTAAAGCCATATTGGCAAAATATTCCCTTCTAAAATATTTTTGGGCTGAAGTGGTTAGTATAGCTTCTTATGTTCTAAATATGGTGAATATTAGATCAAAATTGAATAAGACACCCTATGAACTTCTTAAAGAGAGAATATTAAATTTATCACATTTTCATATTTTTGGATGTAAGGCGTTCATTCATAATAATGGGAAAACTCCTTTGGGAAAATTTGATCCAAAATCTGATGAAGGAATTTTTCTTCGATGCTCTAGTGTTAGAAAATCTTATAGAGTTTTTAATAAGAGAACTTTGGTAGTTGAGAAGACCATACATACTGTGTTTGATGCATTTGACATTTTGGAAGAGCCAAGGTTGGAAGAGGATCATATTGAAAATAACTCCTAAGAAATTAAAAAGATATATTTGGAAGAAAAGGTGGAAAAAGAAAACCTTTTGCCTAGAGAATGGAAATTTTCTAAAAATCACCCTAAGGAATTGATTTTAGTTTAACCTAGTGAGGGTGTTAGGATTAGGCATGGACTTAATAAAGAGGTGAACCATTCTGCCTTTATATCGATAATTGAACCCACAAATATAAATTAAGTACTATTGAATGAATTTTAGATTTTGGCCATGCAAGAAGAGTTGAAATAATTTGTAAGATATAATATTTGAGAATTGATTAAAAGGCCATAGGATCAAAGTGTTGTTGGAACTAAGTAGATATTCAAAAACAAAATAAATGATTTAGGTGATTTGATCATAAATAAGGAAAGATTGGTAGCAATGGGGTATAATCAAATAGAAGGGATTGACTTTGAAGAGACTTTTATCCTATAGCAAGATTTGAATTAATTAGGATTTTATTATCATTTCACTATTTTAAAGGATTTAAATTGTATCAAATGGATGTGAAGAGAGCCTTTTTGAATTGAGTGATACAAAAGGATATTTATATTGATCAACCTCTAGGTTTTAAAAATTCAAAATTTTCTAATTATGAGTTTAAATTGAAAAGGCATTGTATGGACTGAAATAGGCACTTAGGGCTTGGTATGAGAGGTTAAGCACTTTCTTATTAGAGAGATTTTTGGTGAAAGGAAGTGTGGACACCACTTCCTTTTTGAAGAAAATAGGAGATGATATACTCATTATTAAAATATATATTGATGATACCATATTTGGATCTACAAATAAAAATCTTTGTGATAATTTTTCAAAAATAATGAGTATTGATTTTAGATGAGTTTAATGGAAGATTTGATTTTTTTTTTTTTTTTTTTTTGCTTTAGCATAAAGCAAAATGAGGAAGAAATTTTTCTTAGTCAATCAAAGTATATTAAGGACATCATTAAAAGATATGAAATGGATAATGCTAAACCAATTACTATACCTATTAGTTCCTCAGTTCAATTAGATTACGACCTTAAGGAAAAATTTATTGATCAAAAGAAATTAAGAGATATAATTAGATCATTACTTTACTTGACTACTAGCAGACCAAATATAATGTTCAATGTTTGTTTGTGTGTTAGATTTCAATTTTATACAAAAAAATCACATTTTATAGTAGTAAAAAGAATTAAGAGATATCTTTTGAAAATTTTAAACTTAGGGATTTGGTATCCTAAGCACAACTCTTCATTTGAAATTGTTAGATATTCTAATTTAGATTTTGCAAGCTATAGGGTTGATAAAAAAAAACACATCTAAAACTTTTCAATTCGGAGAAAAGTTTTTAGTTTCTTGGTTCAATAGGAAACAGAATTTAGTAGCCCTATCTACTACTGAAGAAGAGTATATTGCCTTAGGTAGTTGTGTGGCACAAGTTCTTTGGTTAAAATAATAGTTGATTGATTTAAGATTATACTTGGCACAATTCCAATCTTTTTTTATAATACTACTGTCATTTGTATTTCAAAGAATCTTATTCAATATTTTAGAACCAAGCATATAGATATAAGGTATCACTTTATTTGAGATCATGTAGCTAAGGGAGAGATTGAATTGAATCACATTTCTATTGAAAATTAATTTGCAGATATTTTTACAAAACCATTGGCCTTTAACACTTTTAGCACCTTAAAAACTAGGTTAGGTGTGATTGATCTTAATGCTTAAACTAAAAAATCTACAAACTTGATGGGTTTAATATATGTGTCTGTTTAGTTTGTCTTTGTTTGTTTGTTTTAGTGTATTTAGTTGTATGTTTTTTATTTTTGTTTTTATGTGTTTAAAAAATAAAAAAAATTAATTAAAAAAATTGATTGGTTTTGAAAGTTTTTTTAACTTTTATGTCTTGTTTTCTAACTTTTTTTTTCATATTATACAAAAAAAATTTCATCCTTTACAAATTCTGTAGAATGTTCATGGTAGGTTTCGGAGTTGAGCACACAAAACTTAGCTTTTCATATGGTTCAAACTGTACATAGACATCATCATTCTGTATGATTTATATAAATTTGTATGTACGCATAGGGATGGTTTACAAGTAGGGGTCAGTTATTTATTACTGACCGTATATATGAAATTGTATTTCGCCTATATAATCCAACTATAAGTTTCTATAGGGGATAAACCTAACCATCTTTAAAATGATCTTTAATATTTTTATCATCCCGGACGAACACCCGTTCATCTGTACGATCTTGTGGTTAAAAAACCTATACAAAAGATGCCTCAAAAATGTCAATTTACAAAAAGCTGTTTCATTTTTTGTCATTTATGTTCGTACATATGAAAATAATTTCGTCCCGTATGATTTTAAAATTGTACGTATGATTTAAATTTCATACTATATGATAGGTCATTTTCTTTTATATAGAAGAGTCTTTGACATCATTTTTATTCACTTTCTTTTCCATTTCAAATCCTTCTACAGCCCTTGTCTTAGGAATGGGTAGTTCTAGTAAGCGACTCCGTGTTTCTAAGGGTTCCTCGTCTAGAAGCGGTGGGCATAACAACTTCCTTTCTATGGAAAATAAGGATGCCTTTTTTAGGTATTCTGCTGCCAAGATCACCCCCTCTAGACTTCTCATTCAGGGTGATCTTCATATTTTTTTTTATGCCCCTATTTACATCGCCTCAGTTCTCTTTTATTCTTACCCTCATTTATGTATACCATAAAGAAACCTTCCAATACTTTTTGGCCAACATAAGATTTAATGAGGGCCACTCTACTATTAGTTCTTATGTTCAAAAATAGTGAGTAGAAATTACCAAAGAGGACTTAGTCAACTTTTTTTGTTTAAGAACCCAAGGAATTTGAGCCCACACTTTGACTTCTAGGGCCGATTTTGATTGGACTGAAATCAACAAAACTCTTATAGGTGTATCCCAAGTATGTCAATTGTCTAGGGTTTATACTTTACATCAAAATTCCCTGGTCATCCAGCATATTTTGAGAACTTCTATTATCCTTAGAGTTGGTAATATGATAAATATGAGTCCACTCTTATCCATAGTCACCTATCTGATTATGATAAAAAAACCCTTTGATGAAGCCCAACTTATCATGGACTACATTTATAATCTTTTTGAAATTGGGCTTCTACATCATAAGAGGAAGAAAAATATGACTTTAGGACATTTAGTTGCCTACATCCTACAAAAGAAATTGACTATTATTTCTCCTAACATATATTGGAAATATTTTTTTTTTTTTTTTGTGTACTAATATTTTAAGGAAATCTTACTTCAGACTGCTGAAGATATCAAGTTAGATTAGAGTAGGGTTTATTATTTTTGGAGTCTAAACTTTTTATGCTTTTCTTGAGTATGAGAGAGTGTAATTTTAATTGGGTAACTGTGTACACACACATTGGGGGAGTGTAAAAATTTGTAACTTTTTAAAGTTAATTATACTGTATGATTTTACATTGTATGGGATGATTTGACTTGAGCGTACCTCCAAAAAGTAGTTAATTAAACCATGTCAGGAAACTTTTCTAAGTAATGTTCGTACTATATGAAGTTAGCTTCATACATATGCCTTACAGAGCACAAAAAAGATGCGTACAAGTTCGTCCCGATGAACTCCTGATTTTTCTAAAATGTTCATACTATACGATCATAGGTTTGTATAGACGACGTCCAGAGTATGAAATGAATGTGTATCTTTTAATCCCGACGAATAGGTAAATTTTTTGAACTATTCGTACTGTATGATTATAGGATCATACAGACGACTTCTAGAGTACGAAATGGTTGAGACCTTTTTTTTACCAAATGAAACATGGTTTGAATAAAATGGATCATATTATACAATAAGGATTTTGTATAGTAAGTTATTCAGAGTATGAAATTATTTCATGTTGAATCTTCCCAGATGAATCTGTTAAATTTTGAACAGATCATATTGTACAATATAAGTTCATACCCAGGTCAATCAAAGTACGAAGATGGTTTGTACTAGATCATACAAGAAAATTTTGAACTATTCGTACATATGATTGTCATAATGTACGATCATGGATGGTCAAATTGAATATTTTCAATTTCTGACTATTTTTTATGTCTTTCATATATAAGGTCCTATAAACTAACTGTGGACAAAATAGTTTTTTATTTTTCTTTGATAGAAAGTGTGAGAGTGATTTGGAAGAGTGTTTAAGAGAGAATTCTTGCAAGTTGAGAGTGTGAAGGGTTCACAAAGTTACTTAAAAGGTGATAATCTCTTTGTATTTGTGGCAAATCTCTTTCTCACTTATTTGAAGATGCTCTAGAGAATATCTTTAAAGAAGATCCAGTTTTTTATCAAACTTGGAGAGTGTAAAATGATGATGATACTCTAATTACACTTGGAGAGTGTGAAAGGATGACGATACTCTACCAACATTTTAAGGGTGTGAAAGGATGATGGTACTCTACCGATAGTTGGAGGGTGTAAAAGGATGATGGTACTCTGTCGCACTGAGAATTGGTAGAAAAGAGGGTAATTGTAAAGGCTTCTCCTCCTTGCTATGGGAGCAAAATGAGAGTCACTTTGGTAATAGTGCAATACCTTAAGAGGGAGTCTTCAAGAGTTGATGTAGGTCTAGTTCGATCGAACCACTATAAATTTTTTTGTTCTTATTTTACTTCATTTTTACTTTCCTCCGTATTTAAATTTTTTTGGTTGAAAATCTTGAAATTGATAAAAAATTTCTTTGTAAAAAAAATAGAAATGATTTTATATAAAATTATACAAGAGTCTTTTAAAATAACCAATTCACCCCCCCCCCCCCACCCCTCTTGGTTAGCTTTGGGACAACTGCATTAGGTCAAATAACCTATACAGACTTTTCACGTTGTGTATCTCCAATCAATTTAATGACATCTAATAAAGCTGTTAATTTTGGTGCTTCTAAATGATAAACCATTATCAAATATGATTTGATGTAGGACACCAAATCAATATATGATATGCTCTTTTATGAAGTTTAAAACATGATGGGCTTTAACATTTCATGATGAAATTTCTTCTACCCATTTTGAGTTGTAATCTATTATTTCAAGTATAAACCTATGACCTATGGAGGATCGTGAACTAGTCAAACTAATGATATTCATACATAAGCTTTCAAATGACTATGAGAAGTAATGATTGAATGAAGAATATTTGGTGGTTGATGTAGAATTGCATCGTACAATTGACAATGGTGACAATGACGTGTGACACTCATATATTCATCTATCATTGATAGCTTTTAGATAATAATATATTTAATCTTCATTTTCATTTTAGGATAGAATTTTGAGCTCCACAAAATCTAGCATGTACTTGTTTGACAATATTCTAAGCTTCTTGTTTATTAAGGAAACACAACCACATTTAATCAAATGATTTAAAATAAAGGGTTTCATTTACTAACGTATAAGATAGAGATCCTCTTCTAATTTAATTTGAAAAAGATTTATCATGAGAGAGTTTGCTTTCTTCCAAGTAGTCGATAAAGGGTTTTCTCTAATTTATTACATCATCTATGACAAATTTTATTTTTTCCTTAGTTGGGGATTTTCTTTTTATAAATTTTAGGTTAATTGATAAGACTCGAAGAACTTGTACTTCTATAAAAATATAGTCTTCCTCTTGACAATCTTACTTCTTAGCGAGCTTGTTAAAGCATCCGCCATAGAATTTCTTCCACGGGGTATCTTATATAAAGTCATATTTGGAATCTGGTCGATGAACTTCATTAAATACTAATGACAAAGATCAAGATTTTCCCTTAATAATTTATAAATTCCTATAACTTGGTTGACATCAAGCTATGAGTTACCATATAACTTAATTTCTTTAATTTTATTTAAGTTGGTTAACTCTAAATTGGTGATATGGTCCTCATACTTAGCTTTATTATTTATAAAGGATTCTAAAAAATGGAAAGAGTAATGCACCAGACTTTTATCTAGAGCGGTAAAAAGAATATTAACTCTAGCTTTCCATGAGGAATTATTTTGTGATTCCTTATCTCCTTAATAAGATGCAGCACCATCAAAATAAAGCTTCTATGAGGAGATTTTATTTACATCTAAATTAATAACCTATTCATTTAGTAATTCATTATTTATTGGATAAATTTCTAGAAGTGGATGTGCCATATGGAAATTTTCCAAGGCATGTCCTTTTAAAGCACGTAGGTGAATAAACATCGTATCAAACTATAATAAAACCATAAACTACCAAACTAATATTTTCAAGATCTTCAAAAAACTCATTAGATACTATAATGAATTAAATTGAAAAATTAGGTTTACTTTATGAGACAACATGTAATATCTTAACCTTTAAGCAACAAACAACAAGGCTAAGCAATACTTCTCAATGTTGAGTCTAGTGAATAGGTTGTTAAACCTAAGTTAATATCCCAAGGCTACCAAGAGGGGGGTGAATTGGTAGTTTTAAAAACTTAACCCTCTTTTAAAATTTTAGTTGAACCGAAATTAAACTTTTAATGAAATTTTATAGAAAAGTTTTTTAACCACAAAATTTTTAAAACAAAAGAAAAATACAGAAAATAAAAACCAGTAAAGTAAATGACACAAGATTTATAGTGGTTCGGTCTAAACCAGACCTACATCCACTCTCCAGAGGCACCCTCTGAATATTGCACTAATACCAAAAGTGTCTCTTGTTTTGCTCCCACAGCAAGGCGGAGAAGCCTTTACAAACACTCTTTTCACCACTACCCGGTGTGGCAGAGAACTGTCATCCTTTTACACAATCCACAGTGTTGGCAGAGAACCGACTGTCCTTTCACACTCTTTTAGTGTAGGCAGAGAACCCTTCGTCTTTTTACACTCTCCTAGTGTGGGCAGAGAACCCTTCGTCTTTTCACACTCTCCTAGTGTGGGCAGAGAACCCTTTCAGCTTTTCACACTTTCCTAGTGTCGGCAGAGAACCGAATCTCCTTGACAGATCTTCTCACAAGAAATCTAGAAAGAAGAAAGAAAAGAGTGAAGTAATCTCAATTCACAAGTAGAGATTCTTACCTTTGAACACCAAGTGAAGGCATCACGCTCCAGTGGTAGGAATCCTCCTTTGAATGCTCTCTCACACTCTCTCCTTGACTTTTCTTTCAATAGGCACAAAGATCAAATGGCAAAAAGATTGGGTGGCAGTCTAATTTGGACTATATATACAAAAGACAAGAAAAATCGCCAAAAACTGCAAGTTTTCAATTCTGTACGCAGTGGATCGTCTTGTACGATCGTGGATTATCCTGGACGATTTTACTTAAAGTGCTGGAAATGAACATAATGTAAATTGGTACGAACTATGTTCGTACACGCTCATCATCCCGTACGAACTATGTTCGTCCGGTACGAAACGGTTATTTCATAGGTCGGTTTCCAAAAATTCTTCAGGACGTAACCAACTGATGTAAGTCGGTTCAGTTCGTCCTGGGATGAATAGGTTTCATCCTGGGATGATTTTAAACAGAGAGTTTCATCCAGGGATGAAAATATATTTCGTCCTGTACGACCTCATACAGAGAGTTTCATCCCGGTACGAAAATTAATTTCATCCTGTACAAATTCATACAGAGAGTTTCGTCCCGGTATGAACCTTCTTTTTTGTCTGGACGAACATTGAGAGTGAGAATCCCGAGAGTTTCGTCCCGGTACAAAAATTAAATTCGTCCTGGACGAATAGGACTTAAAAATTTTTCTCCTCGTATGTTCAGTCTGTTGCTCTTCTAAGGGGCTAATTTACATGATCGTCCCGTACGAACATGGTTCGTCCCGTACAATCAATTTTCAAAGAATTGTCCCCTAAAAGTGTGTTATGATTTTTTTTTAACTCAATTACAATCACTCCCTTTCATGTAAAAAATGTGATTTACAAATGAATAGTTTGAAGTCTTCATCACTTGGAGTTGATTTTCCTGAAATGTTAGTACACACTAGAGCAAAAAATAAAACTTCTAAAAAGTGTTAGGAGATATATAAAAACAATAATATTTGTAATCATCAAAATAATACAAGTTGTAAGAATATGAAACATGCAAATAGCAACTCTCTCTATCATCTCCCCCTTTTTGATGATGGCAAAATAATTATTGTTTGTAGTGTTTCAAATTCTAAGTATCTCCTAAACTCCCCCTGAATTAATGAACTCAGGAAAATAAGGAGGCATTTGAATTACTTAAAAATTTTTTATTTTTAAAAAATTTTATACAACACAAAACAACACAAAAGATAAAATAAAGAAAACAATCAAATACTACAAATACAACACATACGAAAATCAAACACTACAAAAACCAAACAGTGCGAAAACAAACGCAACAACAAACAAAACAATTTTAATTTCTCCTCCTTTTTGACAACATCAAAAGGTGAAGAAGAAAAGAATGTTAGAAATATAAGCAGAAATATGAAATTCATTTGATATTTTAATCTTGAAGTGATTGAAATAATGTATGCAAATAAAAATTTAAAAACATTAGAAAGACATGAAATTTCATATAATTTAAGAAGTGATATAACTTAGTAAATAAAAAGAGTTTTTCAAGGGCATGTGTCAATTTAGACATGAAGATAAAGAGAATCATTGCACTAAGGATGAATAAAACATTTTATATTTCAAATTTCAATATAAATTATGAATGAACATTAGATCAATTTGAATTAAGAGATTAAAAGAGTCTGGAAAGAAGTAATTACCACATGTGGTGCTTTGCGCATCTTTTTCTATTTTTATACCGGTACATTTTTGTGCATCTTTTTCTATTTTTATACCAGCACATTTTGTGCCTCTTTTTGTCATTGCAAATTTTTTGCACACTTCTTTTGATTTTTGTACATTTATACAATTTTTCAAGAGTATTTAAATTCTTTCTAAAATTAATAATCTAAAATTTCAAATTTTTCTAAGTGCATAAATACTAATTGAAAAGAGAAATACAAAATAAGAAAACATCTAAATTGCAATAATAATACCAAGATAATGTAGTCTAAATGAGAGACATATAATTGAAAAGTCTAAGAATATCAAGTTATAAGCATGTCTTAAATTTTGAAAAATCATATTTCCTAATGAAATTAATTTAAATTTACAAGTTAAATAAAGCACTATTAAGATTAAAATAAAATAAATGTCATAAAGTCTAACACACATTTCTAAAACATTTAACAGCAAAACATTGAAACTTATATTGATATCGGATAAAAAATATTATAATTTAAAATTTTTTATATCAATATCAACATAACTAGAACATGGAAAGATAACACATAAAAGAAAATCACTAACACAAGAACAATACTGAAGTGCAAAACAGACATAGAGCAAACACTGAACAAATCATTCAGATGGACCCTGATCTGGAGGAGGAGGTAGTGTTGCATCAAAAAAGCTGAAGTAACTACTGATCGTGAACATGTTGGTATTAATGGCATTTATTTGTTCACGCATATATCCCATATCCTAATTATGCTGGAAATCTTGCTGCTACAGATGAGTTTCAATTTGATCAAATCTTTGATCAAAATGAGCCTCTAAATTTTTAAATCTTTGAACCAAATCCTCATAATTTGGTCCAGCAGCATGTGAAGGTCCGGCTTCTTCTTCTGTTTCACTTAGAACTACATGAGTTCTGCTGGGCACGTCCTTATTGAAGATAGCTCTAAAGGATGCATTTTTTGTAGTAGAGCGGTTCTTCAAAGTCTTGTTCAGGATGAGTTAAATTATACTTCTTCTCCAGAATATAAGCAATCAGATGTCCTAAGGCTATGTTCTTCCTCCTTTTATGATCAACATGACCAATTTTAGAGAGACTATAAATGTAGTCAATTAAAAGTTGAGCCTCATCTATAGGTTGTCTAGTCATGATCAAGTAGGTAACAGTAGAAAGAAGAGGAGTCATGTTGATTCTATCACCAGCTTTAGGGATAATGGAAGTTCTAAGAACATGCTGGATGATACGGGCATCACGCACTAAGGTTGAAATTTTAGGCAAATGATCCTTAATTCTCCTATCTCTAATCACCCTATTGACTTCAGTCCAGTCAAAACTTGAGTTTGTCAAAGTGTGTGCTCTTAACCCTTCAGTCCTTAAGTTTAGAAAAATTCCAAAGTCATCTTTGGTGATTTCAACTTTCTTTTTGAAAACAAAAGAACTGATAACAGAGTGATCGGAGTTGAATGACATGTTTGCCAGAAAATAGTGGAAGGTTTCTTTATTATAGAAGTGAACTAAAGTGAGGATCAAACTAAATTAAGTATAGGAAAACAAGTGCATTACCTTGAAGGTTAAATGATCTTGTAGGAGAACTCTAGATGGAGTGATTTTTGCAGAGACAAACTTAGGAAAAGATTCTTCACTGGCTCTAGACAGGAAATTTTCGGATGTATTCCTAGGAGGGCCCTTAGCCAAAGTCTTTTGGCGTTTGCTAGAACTTGTCATTGAAGGATTTGAAAAGATGAAAGCTTTGAAAGAGATGTGTGAGAGTGACTGTTCAGTAAAAACTGCCATTAATTTAAAGAATTACGACTGTTCGTACCATACAAAATTTCTTTCATCCCATACGAATTCGATTCATCCCCGTACGAAAGTATTTCGTATGGACAAATGAGTGAGTTAAAAAATAACGGCTTTTCGTAATCACAAAATTTACGAGTCCTTTCGTACAGACTTTTGACCAAACGATCGTACAGATGAACACGTGTTCGTACAGACGATCAAAAAGTTAACTTATTTTAATGGCAGTTGAAAACTGTCCCCCGCTATGAACCGACATCTGTTCGTCTGGACGAACCAAAGGTTCGTACGGACGAAGTTCATAATAAAAACTGTCTTATCCATTCAACTGCTGCATTCAATCATCCCGTCGTTTGAGAAAAAATATTTCATCCCGGACAATCGTAAGGATTGTACAGACGAACTACATTAAAAACAGCTCTTAAGACGGTTTGAAATCACACAGATTGGCATTTTACACACATCGTCCTGTACGAAAAAAATATTCGTCCCGGACGCTTAACACAAAATTTTTGAATTTTTGTATTTTTATCAAAGAAAACCAAAAGAACGAACAAAACACAATAAACAACGACAAATGTACAGACTCTAAATAAAAATCACTCAAAAACAAATAAAAATCACAAAAACAAAATCATAAAAACATAAACTACAAAAACAAAACATCAATGTTGCAAAAACATTTTTATTTAAGCTTTTAAATCAATTACACCAAGCCTTGTTCTTAATGTACTAAAAGTATCAAAGGCTAAAGGTTTTGTAAAAATGTTTGCAAGTTGATTTTCAGTTGAAACATGGGTAAGTTCAATTTCTCCCTTGGATACATGATCCCTTATGAAATGATGTCTTATGTCAATGTGTTTGGTTCTTGAATATTGAATAGGATTTTTGGAAATGCAAATAGCACTAGTATTATCACAATAAATTGGAATAGTGCCTATAGTTAATCCTAAATCAATCAACTGTTATTTTAACCAAAGCACTTGTGCCACACAACTTCCTAATGCAATGTATTCTGCTTCTGCAATAGATAGGGGCACTGAATTTTAATTTCTACTAGACCATGAAACTAATGAATTGACATGTTATAGAAGTGCTTTTCATATCCACCCTACAGCCTGCAAAGTCAGAATCTGAATAACCAATAATTTCAAATGAAGAGCTAAACTTAGGATACCAAATTCCTAAGTTCTGAGTTCCTAGTAAATATCTTAAAATTCTTTTCACTGTTGTCAAATGTGATTCTTTTGGATCTGATTGAAATCTAGCACATAAGCAAACACTGAATATAATATCTGGTCGGCTAGCAGTCAAGTAAAGTAAAGATCTAATAATCCCTCTAAATTCAAAAAGTTTTCAAACTTTAATTTTCGAATCCCGCTCTGATACCACTTGAAAGTGCTCTGATACCACTTGAAAGTTCGTTAGGGATGTTAAGCCCTATGAACTTAGTCCCAAGCTAACCAAGAGGGGGGTGAATTGGTATTTTAAAAACTCTTTTCACAAAGAAAGAAAATTGCATAAACCAAATCACACCACAGAAATAAATGCGGAATTTAAAAGCGCGGAAGCAAGAAAAAGAACACAGAAATTTATAGTGGTTCGGTCGACTCGACCTACATCCACTCCTTGGAGGCACCCTCAAAGTATTGCACTACAAAACGTGACTCTCCTTTAGCCACCACCAGCTAGGCGGAGAAGCCCTCACAAGAACCTTCTATTTGCCACCCCGGCAAGGCAGAGAACCTTCATCCTTTTGCTTCCTCCTGAAGTTGGCAGAGAACCAAAACAAAAAGCAAACTCCTTACCTCTACCGACCCTTCCACGGACGAAAAACTCTAGACGAAGACAAAGCAGAGCGATCCTTGAAGCAACCCTTGTGAAACCCCTCACCACACTCTTTGTAACGATGATAGGCAGCTTCATCTTCTGCTTCTCTGAAACGAGGGTCAATCCTTGCCCTCAAAGAACTCCCAGAAGTTTGTCGAACGCGTTTCCCACCAGCCATAGAGAGAACTAAGCAAAAATCACAAGAGGAGAAAGGATGAAGAGTGAAAAAACATGGCTGGAATGGCCTGAATTTAAAGAAATGGCCATATCATCCTGGCCGATCGCAGAATCGTCCAGGCCGATATGGTTCAATAATTACGTACACGCTGATTGGTCAAAAAGGCAGTCCGATCGTCCGGGCCGATCAGATATCGGCCAGGCCGATTAGACACAGGCGATCGCCCCCAGCAGTCAATCTAGACGACCGTTGAAAAAGTCCATCGTCCAGGCCGATTAGGTGTATCATCCAGGACGATGCACAATAATTGATCGTACGGCCGAAGTTAAAACGTTTAAAATGCTTGCCACATGTATCGTCCTGGACGAACAGTGGATCGGCCCGGGCGATTTTCCAATAATGGATCGTCCGGGGCCGAATTTAAAGATCAAAACGTGCTGACACGTGGATCGTCCAGGATGATCCAGTGTATCGTCCAGGACGATGCACATAAAATGCATCGGCCAGACAAGTATACTATCGGCCAGAACTATCACCATGAGTTCAATCAAATCGTCCAGGACGATATAGGATCATCCGGGACGATGAGTAATATTAAGCACAGAAAAGTTCAGCAGATGAATTTTGAAGAGAATTTGTCATATCGTCCAAGACGATAAAAGTATCGGCCAGGACGATGTGACTAGAAATTTAAATCAATGAAGGAATGGTGATGATCAAGACCCTCAAACATAAAACAAAATAAAAGCAGTCAAAACACATAAAAATAAAACAACATAATGAAAACCAAACAACGAATATTTTTGGATTTTAATTTTTCTAATTTTTTTTTTGTTTTATGAAGGCATCATATAAGAATTCTTTTCAAAAGTTAAACTTTTAAAGTTCCAAGAGATCAAGAAGTTTAACAAATCCCAATCAGAAGAAGGTAGAATATCTGATTCTGTTAACCCTAGATCGGACATCCTTCAGGGTACAAACTTTTTTTGGAAAATAGAAATCTAACTCAGAATAACTAAATAGGATAAAAAGATCCATTCAAAACTTGTTTACAACTAAAATATCTTATAAATAATAAACCAAGGTAATTTTTCTCAATCATGGAAATTGAAATCAAGTCTTTGAAAGTATTACATAATCAATGAGTTTTCTAAGTTTTAAGAGTTTTACCAAAGAGAGGATAACTTGCATTTAGTAGGCTCATTTTTTTTTTTTTTAGTAGGCTCATTTTATGCCTCTTGTCACTTTGTTTGGCTCTTTGAGCATCTTTTAATTTTTGATACACTTTTGTGTATATAGCTTTCTTTTCAATTTGGATTCATTGGCCTCTTTCCCTTTTAACTCTTGCAAGCTAAAAACTCTTTAATATACCCTTAAAGAAAAAGACTTAGTTGTGAGTATATCCTCCAAATATTAGAGAATAAGAGCTCTCTCTCTAACATAGGGAAGAACAATCCACAACACAAAATCAAAATCATGTGATAAATGCATTGGCGAGATTTCAAAAGCTTAAAAGATATCTAAAAACTTTGGCTATTATGCATAAGATAGAATAAAGTAGCAAGATAAGAAAAAGATCTTAAATAAAAAGCCATTGGTTAAACTGAGTTTAGACTTTTGTTTAGAGAAGAAAATCATACCACTAAACAAAGTCAGAAGTAGGGAAAACATCAACAGTTTACTCCTTTTAACCAATTTATAAAAAAGCTAAACACTATCTCTAAAACTCCAAAATTTAAAGGCTTTAAAAAAAATTCATCATATGAAAGACCAAATTTTAAAGAGCAACGCAAAGACAGGACACATAAAAACAAAAAAAAATAAAAAAAAAACGAAAACTAGACTACCACCAAGTAAGCATAAAAACTAGCACAAAGAAACACAAAAAAATAAACATTTCAAGCATGTGATAAAGCAGCGAGTTTAAGCAATTTTGAGCTGCGAGCCTCCTTATGTCCAGTTATTCTATGCTCCCATGAGGTCTTTGGTGAGAGCACTCCTGCAACACTCAACATCAATCAGATTTAGGAACCCAAACAAGTTTGGGATCCTTCTTAGGAAAAGTAGAATGTAATGCAGATATGGTATGTTGTGAATCATGCATCTTAGGTCTCCACACCCAATGTGTACTACGGTGAACGGTGCAAGTGTGTGAGATGTGTCCTAGCATGCCACATGAGAAACATCTAACTCCAGGAAAAGGGTTTCTTAAATGATTTGAGTTATGATGCCTCTTCCTAGGTTCTGGCTTAAAATCAAAAGTGGAAGTCATCCAAATTTTCTTATATGTATCAAAATCATTTTGAATCCTCAAGTTAGTTCCTTTTAATGCATCGTTCTCAATCTTTAAATTTTCTCAATCTCTTTAGATTTCTTAAAATCAACCTTAAGTGAGGTGTATGAAGCTTTTAATGCATTATGTTCATCAACTAATTCCAAATGCTTTTTGTTCAACTCATCAAATTCATCAAAAAGAGCCATGTGATTTTAATCAATCGTTGCATGATCTTTGAGAAAAACTTCATGCTCTTTTTGTAGATTTGAATGTTCTAATTTTAGACTAGCATAAGTTTTCTTAAGTTTTTTGTATGATGCATGGATATTTTCACAAATTTCAAATAATTCATCATAGGTTGGTTTACATACCTCTTCCACATCACTTTGATTTTCTCCTATGAAACACAAGTTTGTAGTCTCTTCCTCTGGTTTAGTCTCAGAGGAATCAGTACCAGATTCTTCCCATAAACCTCTTTGGATTTTCTTCTTGTCCTTCCTAGACTTAGCTTTCTCCTCACCTTTTTCCTTTTCTTTGTTTGAATGATCTTAAAGTGTAGGACAATCGGCTCTCACATGTCCAGGCTTCCTGCATTCAAAACAAACAACATCAGAAGATCCTTTAACATGTTTGTAATCCTTACCTTTTCTCCAACTTTGATGGTGCTTTAGTTTCTTCCTTAGAAAGCTTTTGAATTGCCTTGTGATGAAGGCAATTTCATCGCTTTCTAACCCGGAAGATTCAGAATCCGATTTGTGAGCCTTCAATGCAATTATTTTCTCATTTTTCTTTTCACCTGCATCAACATTTCTTTGATTCACCCCTTGCTCGTAAACAATGAGTGAGCCAAGTGAGTTATCAATAGAATAGGTGTTCAAATCTTTAGATTCAGTGATTGCAGTGATTTTTGCATCATAAGACGAAGGCAAGCATCTCAAAATCTTGTTAACTTTTTCATAGTTCGAAAGTTATTTTCCTAAAGCATGCAATGAAGTAACTATCTGAGTAAACCTAGTGTACATGTCAAAAATCGATTCATGAGGTTTCATACGAAAAAGTTCATAGTCATGCAAGAGAAAGTTCAAACGGGATTGTTTAACTTCATTAGTACCTTCATAAGTGATGCACAATTTATCCAAAATTTCTTTACCAGTTTTGCAAGTTAAAACACGCATGTAATCTTCAGATTTCAAAGCACAAAAAAAGTAGTTCAAACATTTCATATTTAATTGAGCTAAATCTCGTTCATAAAAAGTCTATTCAGTAAAAGCAACTTCAGTTTTAACACCATTAATTTCACGAGAAGGTGGAGAATAACCTTCTTGAATAAGCATCCACATGCGATAATCAGTAGATTGTAAAAACATTGACATGCGAGTTTTCCAAAAATCAAAAGGTAGGTTATCAAACAGAGGAGGTCGGGTAATAGAATACCCTTCCGTAGTGTTACGATTCTCAATGTTAGCCATGGATCAAATTCAAAAAGTTTTCAAACTTTAATTTTCGAATCCCGCTCTGATACCACTTGAAAGTGCTCTGATACCACTTGAAAGTTTGTTAGGGATGTTAAGCCCTATGAACTTAGTCCCAAGCTAACCAAGAGGGGGGGTGAATTAGTTTTTTAAAAAAAACTCTTTGAAAAAGTGTTGAACAAAGAAAATTTTTAAAATTGCATAAACCAAAGTTTTTCACACCACATAAAGTTTTTAAATGCAGAATTTAAAAGCGCGGAAGCAAGTAAAAAAGAACACAGAAATTTATAGTGGTTCGATCGACTCGACCTACATCCACTTCTTGGAGGCATCCTCCAAGTATTGCACTACAAAACGTGACTCTCCTTTAGCCCCCCACAGTTAGGCGGAGAAGCCCTCACAAGAACCTCCTTTTTGCCACCTATCCGGCAAGGCAGAGAACCTTCCTCCTTTTGCTTCCTCCTGAAGCTGGCAGAGAACCTTCTGTCCTTTCAAAACTCTCCAGTGTGGGCAAAGCAAACCCTTCTCCTTACCTCTACCTAGTGTGGGTAGAGACCCTTCGTCCTTTCCCTTCCAGTGTCGGATGAGAATCGAACTCTTGATAGATTTTCTCAAAGACTAGAAGGAAGCAAAGAAAAGATCCTTGAATCAACCCTTCACAAGTGAATCCTTACCTAAACACAAGCTGAAGCCCCCTCACAGTGGTAGATCCTCTTTGAATCTCTCTCCACTCTTTCTTTCTCTCCTCAAGGTCTTCTCAGGTCAAGGCAGCAGCCAAAGGTCTTGATAAAAAAATTGGGTGGCATTAATTTGGACATGAGCTCTTAAATAGAAGAAAAAGCTTCAAAGGAGCTAAGTTTTAATTGTAAGTTGCCAACAATATTGTCCAGGCCTATATCCCGTAACATCGGATCATCCTGGACGATCAGTACTTAAAAGCCTCAATGAAGATCGGCCAGAGCATAGCCCTGTTTGATGCAAAACAGGATGATTGAAAATTGGCTTGATCGTCCAGGCTGATCTCATGAACCAATCGTCCGGTATGGCCGATTATCAGGTTGGTTCAAACTGTCAGAGAATATAGAAAATCATCCTGACAATAGCCCTGGATACGAGCTGGTCGAAAATATGTTTCAGGACAAAAATCTTACAGAGACCATCGTCCTGAAGTAACTTAAGATTTTTGACGAAATTGGATCAGAGACCAAATGGCCGATCCTGCGATAATTATTTTCGTCCAGGACGATATTCTTACAGAGATCGTATAAATCATCGAACGATTTTTAATTACTCCCTTGATTTCCTGAACAATAGGACTATGGCATAATTTGTGAATATCGTCCAAGCCGATCCTAGGATCGTCCTGGCCGATAATTTAAAAATATAGGAGTATACTGTTGACCTCATTTTTGTATGAGGTCATCAGGATCTTAAAATTGATCCAAAATGTGTGTGTGTGTGGTTGTTTTTAGTTCAAAATCCAAATCAAACTTTATCGCAAATCAATTACAGCTTCTGATTAATCTAAACTTTAGGTCAATCCTTATTCAATTTAATCTATATCTCAAACCCATTGAGATTTCACCAAATCTGTTCAAACTTCAAAAGCAATCATGATCTTTACTCAATATCTAGCTTAATACAGACTACAACACTTAATCCAATCTTCTATCACTCACTGAGGTTTCAATCAAGCCAAATTTAATCCAGACTCAATCAACCTTGCAAATTTCAATCATCCAGACCTCAAATCTAAGGTCCTAAGGCTTGGTCCTAAAGGCCTTTTCCAGCAAATCTTCAATTCATCAGTAAAACTTTATGAAATGAACTCAGATTCAAGCTCTGTCAGTTTCATACTGATGGGGCATGTCTCTAGTATCAACCCTCCAAATTTGAGCATTCTGAGCTCTCTAACCCCAGTTACTAAATCGAAATCCAAAGGCTGTAAAACTTCAAATATTTTACAGCCCATGCCACTGGACCTGCCCTTAAGTTCAGATAGAGTCCAAAGTCTCTAATCACTTTCAGAAGCCTTCAAACTCCCTGAACATTAAACTGCCTCTGGGCTGGCTAATTGGTGACCCTATTTAGCCAGGGGTCAAAATGACCAAAATACCCCTCAGGCTAGCTCAAAGATCATCAAACCAAACGAGCTCCAAATTCAATGCAAATCACTCTTAAACTCCACAAGTTCTTCAAAGAATTTCTCCTAGTTGACCCATTAGGTCAACTGGTTGACCAAGTCAACATGGTTGACCTAAGGATCTCAATCCACTAGTATTTTGACTCGATTTGATTCAAATGACCCAACTGACCACCCAAACCTATGCCTTTTCAAACTGAAACCTTCCGACCCTCTCACCTTTGATCCAAGTCAACCCTTAAGGGCCCATTCACAGCCATTAATCTATTCAATGACCTTAAACTCTAATTAGATTCAACCTAGGTGTCATAAGCCTTGCTTGACTCTTGTTGACTGGTCAAACCAGTCAACAAGGAGCTCAAATGAGCTCATAGTCAACCTCGACCTTAACCCAACTTCAAACCCAGCCCAATTTAAACCGATCTAGTCAATTGAATCACTTCTAGAAACTTCTATGGATCCCAACCCAACCCGACTTAAATCCTTGCTCCCTAGCTCACTCAAGAGCTCAAACGAGCTCTTTTGGTAAACCCGACCAAATCACCTCTCCCAAATTGAATCAGGTCCTTCCAGCCTATCTGATAACTCCAGAAGCTTCTTGGAGGCTCAATTCGACCCAGCACATGCTTGACATGCCTCCAGCTCAGCCCTAACGGCCCATGGTCCCCCCTTCATGTGGAGACAAACTTCTGGCCACCTCAGCCAGTACAGCCACTCCCCTGTCCTTCTAACCACCTGGGCCAGGTGTAAACCATCCCAGAGACCTACCTGAGCAATCCTAGCCATCCCTTTTGGCTCCAGCAGCTGGAATAGGGAAGAGAGGCGGGAAGAGCCATTCTACACTATCTTGCTTTCCAGAATTTTCCCAGAGCTTAGAGAGTTTTCGTTTCAACTCCCTTGAACTCTACCTTCATTTTACCATCAGTTCCCGACGTTCTGGACAGCTACCGCCGGCGACATCCATTGCTGACCGAGAGCTAGCTCCGTCCAAACTTCCCCACCTCTGCTTCCAGTGGTTTTCCGAGCTTGACGCCTAAAGGAGATCAACACGTGGACAATTTACAAGTTCATCCGTGTTTAAATCAACTCATTTGATCCATCCTTTGGTGAGAAATCCTAAACCCTAGATAATATCTAGGTTTCTAAATAGGCTTCTAAGGAATTCATCTTAAGCTCTAAAAATTATTCCCCACCGATCTTTACTTTGACTGTCATAGATCTCAGTTATCATGCCGTTTAATCTGTAAATGCAGTTTAAAATAATTTTAGAGATTAGGATTTTCGGGTTCCTGAGCTCAGTGACGAAATCAGGGCCGTCCGTCTTCTCTATTTATTCACGGACGGTCATGATCAGTTCGTTTCAGATGAACGCTCGGTTCCGATCTCTTGTAACGGCGAGGTATGTCCTGATCTCGTCTAGCTGCATCTGATCCATCCATTCAAACCGCGGAAGTTTCTGTAGCCGTCCGATCTCTTAAGTGAGATCAAACCACGGGATCTGATCCCCGTCCATTGGATCAGAAGCCGCGGGATCCGAACGGCTCATAGATCGCGCTGACTCATTTAAGTGAATGGGGCCCGCTTGACCGCCGCCGTCCGCGTGGACCAATCCTCTGCTGCCGCGCGTAAATCCCGTTTAAGGTTTTATTTTAATCTAATTTAACCCCAGAACTTCAAAAAATTATTTAAAATAAAATACTTAACCATTTTTTGTGTACAACCACTCGTTTTTCTCGGGATTAAATTTCCTATTTTCTAAAAATAAAATTAGAACCTATTATCTTTATTATTTCAGGGACTTATATTTTGAATAGTAAATCCACTTTACTTTTAACTATATTTTACATTAAATCTCTAATAAATTAGAGTTTTGTATCAAATGGCATGACATCTGAGGCCTGGCATAGACAGAATCTGACCCTTGGGAGATTAAGTGTTTTATGAGCTCAATTTTGATTGCAAGTAAAATTTCAAATATATGATCTCCTCTTAATAGGTTAGATCATTTAACACTTGAAATTTTATTTGTAAATCCTATAACCATTCAATCATAGCATGTTAGAGTTCTATAGGACCAGTGTAAAGGCATCCTTTCATTGGAGTTGAATTTAGATGATAATCATGTATAATCCAATCAAAATCTATTTCCAATGTCATTTCGACTTAAATTACTAATTGCCCACCTATACATGATTATTCTATCAAGTTGAATTGACTTTGATTTAGGATAAGTTCATACATCTTACTAATCATTTTACCAATTTAATTGGCCAATACAATATGATTGCTTATTAATAAATTTTTAGGTAATCAAGCATGTTTAAATCTATAAATCTTTTCAAAATTCATTTGCATTCATAAAATCCTTCTTAGAACATTAGGTGTACACTTGCTCATGATTGCTTTGGTATGTTTGTAACTAGTGTCCAAAAGGATTAGAAACATTGATTTGATATCCTACAACTTAGTGGACACTTAGAAGGACAATAATTAAGGACTTGTGTCTTAGTCAAATTTAGAACCAAATCTAGGAAGAACTACATACATTCCCTTTTGGGATTGAAACTCAAACATAGAAAACTAGTGTCATAGTATTAATCTAAATACACCTTGATTTGACATTAATTGATCTTATAACAACTAGTAGATTTAAGGATCCTTCATTAAGGATCTTTTTCTTTTGTTTCAATAAACTCCTCAAATAAATCAAAATAAAAATCCCTCCAAAACATCTAAATCAATCTCAAATCAATGTAATCAATCCAACAAATCACAACCTTCCAAAATTAAAACCAAAAAATCCCAACTCAAATTTGATTAATCCTTAACCTTAAACCCTTAATTAAAACTTCCAGAAAATGTAATAAATCAAGATTAAATCCAAAAAATACAAATAATATCTCTAATTGACCATAATCTAATTCATTAACCAATGAAAATTAAAACCAAAATTGATTTGGACAGCAATTTATAGAGCTTAATTTAATTTTAAGTAAAATTCAACATATTAATTCATTTAATTAATTAATAATAAAGAAAAATTCCAATAAATTCCCAAACACTTGGAAATCCCTCCTTAGGTCATCTCTGACCTTTGGAGCTGATTTCAAGAGGTTTGGAATCCATTTGGAGCAAAACCATAAAAAAGACCTAAACTTTAATCATAACTAATTCAATCCAAATTAAACAGTTGCATTCAACTTATAATCATATAAAAATTCCAGCTCATTGGTCAACCATAAAATGGAAAACCTTCATAACTAAATCCAGAAAAATCCAATTTCAGCAAACTTACCTTCTAATTGATCGTATTAAGGTCTAGTATTTTAATAAAATACAAATATTAAAGAATTTGGGCTTAATCAAAAAGTCATATTTTGAACCCTTAATTAAATGATTAAAATATTCAAAAATTCTTAAAAAATTCAAATTGCTTTAAAACTCCAGAAAATGTTAACTTAATGTTTAAAACATTTAACAAACCTTTTAAAACGCAACAACCATCCTAAAGATGAAGTTTATTGGCTGGACTACTCCGGGCTGCGGGGCTAAGTGTCCTAAGGAGGCTGGTTCCTCGAGCCTGGTGGCACAACGCCACGAATGGATTCCAAGGGGTGTTAAACCTTAAAAAATAGATTAATTATTAATTATCTAACCTTTTAAAAATTCTAATTCAACTACATTAACTTGGTTTATCGGCTGGACTACTCCGGGCTGCGGGGCTAAGTGTCCTAAGGAGGCTGGTTCCTCGAGCCTGGTGGCACAACGCCACGAATCAGTTAATGACAAATTTAAATTAATCAAACTTCTAAAATCAGTAATCCAACCAATCATTAAAAATCAAATCTCTAATCAATCTCAAATCCTTAATAAATCAATAAACCTTTAATTCTTAATAATTTCTGAATTCTATTAATTAAAATCTATTAATAATTCAATTAAATTATACATTCCTTTAATTTGAATTAATTAGATAATTTGATTGATTAAGATTTATCTTAATCAATCAAATTTGATAATTGATTTAAATTAAATGAATTCGGGTCTTTTATGCCTAAAGTTTGATTCCTTCTGGAGGACTTTGGGCATTTTGACTTTTAAAGACCCTTAAAACATTTAAATAACAAAGAGATCTCCTATGGATTGTGCTTGACTCCTTTTAGGAATGCACTAATCCATTTGGATTTGGAGATCTTCAAATAAAGAATAATAAACCACCGACCTTATACGACGTGCTAGATTCCTTCGGGAGGGCACGTTGTATTACATTTATAAGGTCCCTTTCTCTCTCCTTAATAAATTATAAGGATTCTCAAAATAAATACCTATCTTCTGTCTAAGACGGGTATTTATTCTGAAAGTCCTAGGATTTATAAATTGATGATTTCCTGCACTTAGGGAATTATCAATCTATAGATTCTTTATAACTAAATTAAATAACTCCAACATTTAAAATTGAAATAATTCTTAATAAATTCAAATACACTTACTTAAACTTTAATTAAATTCCTCGGCCTATAATAAATCAGCATTAATAATACATGTAATCTGAACAATAAACCCATTAGGATTTATCCAAGCCACACACAGCTTTCTTCACACACTTAGATGCTTGCTAGGACAACCAACTTTAGCCTAAGTTAGGCCGGTGGTTTGTTGTGGTTTGTTTGCGGGTGTCTTGCCTAGAGGGCACCTATGTGTGATTGCTTACTTTTCTGTACTGCATTAGCATGCATATCTACTTTTCTGTCTGTACACCAGAGAGCGGAGTGAATAAAGTGAGGGCCGTGTACTTTACTTTTCTGTCTTTACTTTCCTGCATTTATAACTGTACACAACGCACTCATAACATGCATCATTATATAACTGCTTTATTTCCTGTCTTTTATATTACTGCAACAGTAGAATGTTTTTAGGATCTGATGTACTGCTTTTCATTTCCTAGAATTGTTGTATATAGATTGAGTCTGTACAGCGTCTGGAGTCTGTAAAAGAATTAAAGATAGCTGCTTATAAATATACAAATGGGGCTCCAAAAAGTAATGTCCTCCTTCAGAAGGACGTTCCTTTTTGGAATTCCATAGAAGACTCGGAGCCTGAAGACCCTAAGCAGTTATATTTAATTCTATTTTCTCGTAGGCTTAGAACCCAGGTTTGTTGTCGGTGGATCCTGGCCACCATTACTTTACTGCAAATTCTGGGGTGTAACCGATGAAAATTATATTAATAAAATCAGCTCTTTCATATATAACTGCTTCATACATCATTCGCATACGAGTAGATTTTTGGTTTTTGTAAGCATATCTCCTTGCATTTATTTTCAGATTCTGTAATAAACTCCTTGATTCCTAGGATAGAGCTACCTTAACTCTTGCATCATCGGCGAATTGTTGTGATTAGGATTGTTAGCTGGCAGCCCACTCTAGGCAGGTGGTAAGTCCAGATTGTATACACTTCTCTCTGCACATTCCTCTTTCTAATCAATTCTAACTCTTCTAAATTCAATTATATAATCTAAAGCCTGATCGTGGAAATTTAATTGCCCAAATATTTAATTAAATACATATATATAATTTTGGAAATTATTTAGTCTTCATTTAAATCGAGAGTATTCTCTTAGGAGATGTAATTAACTACAGGGGCTTGCCCCTGTAGGGAGTCTAAAACCCAGAATAATCTAAACCCTACCAAAGTTCCTTTCTGAGGCAGGGGAAAGATCTGTGGACGTAGATTAGGTTTTATTCATGTTTAGGAGTTATTTCTATAATTAGGAAATAGATAGATAGTTGATTTGTTTCTCACTAACAAATCAAATGTCTTCTATACTTAATTATAGAAATAAACTTACAATTCGTTAATCTAATCAGGTCGATTAGAGAATATACTCGTCATCCCTTTAGGATGATTTGAATATTCTCTATACTACACCTGATTAGGAGAATGAATTGTACTGCTTCTCCCTTTAAAATCAATAGGAGGATATTAGTCTGTCTTTCGGGGCAGTATAACATCCGACTATGTAGATTTAATTGGGAGAAATATATCCTAAATATAAATAAAACGAATCGTGTGAGAAGATAAAATTCGTATTTTTAAATAGAAAACCCTTGTCTTATCTATACTTTTGTTTAGATTCATTCCATTATAATCAAGAAATAGATAGGATATTCGATTTATTTTCATAAGTAAATCAAATATCGTCTGTATACTTGATTTTAGGAATGAATCGACAATTCACTAATCTAATTAGGTAATTAGGGAAAATACGGATCGTCCTTTCGGGTGATTTGTATATTCCCTACGTCATACCTGATTAGGAAAGCGAATTGTCTGTTCTCTTTATTTAGAATCAGTAGAAGGATATCAGTCTGTCTTTCGAGGCGGTCTGATATTCGACTATACAGATTCAATTGAAAGAGAATATTCAAAAATATAAATAAAGCAGATTATTTTTCATAAATAAAATAAGATAAATTTTATTTCAAAAATTATTTCAAAAGTCTATTTCTCCCTCCTTCTTTTTCTCTATTTAAATACCATAAATTTATTATATAATATAAATTCTATTATTTTCTATTAAATTAAATATTTTCATTAAAAGAATTATATTTAAATAAATAATAAAAATAAAGTAAGATCGAGATTTTATTTTCTCACAGATTTTTCTGGCGACTCCGCTGGGGATAGACTTCTCTCTCCATTTCAAATGAAGACTAAATTCTTTCTAAAAATTATATATAATTTAATTAAATATTTGGGCAATTAAATTTTCATCTAAATTTTTGTTCCTCGGTGTCTGTCACTGTCTTTGTAGATACTATCTGTACTTCTGTGATGTTGTTCTGACGAGTGTTTTATACTTGATTTTCTCGCCGCTATTTGATTTTCATCGATAGTCGTAGTCTCCTTAGTCTTTTTTCGTAAGGCTGAGCAGTTGAGTTAACAGTCAGCACCGGTGTGGGCCCCATAGCCTGCCGAAGTGCTGCCCGTTTCTCTTCTGATTTTTGAGTAGCTTTAGCGAGTCTATAGTCTTTCAGACTTTTCCTTTATAGATTTGGGTCTGTTCAGTCCGCTTTTCTTTTTCTACTACGATTCTTTTCGTAAATTTTTCTGATTTGTTTTGACTTTGCTATTTTCGAGCCGTATTTTGTTTTCAATATGATTGAGAAATCTATACCTGAACTGCAAAACTGCTAGAATTCTGATAAATCGAGTCAACCCCAGCCTTTATGTCTTTGTATGACATATGCATGTTTATTTCTACACTGTTTGCATGTTTATGGCCACGCGAGTGACCATCACCCATGGTTACCAGAGCTTTTCCTAAAAGCCTGGCGGACGACCACCCGGAAACGGAGGTTAGGTCCTAGGTCTGGTAGGGGTTATGCCGCCCGTTTGTTGTCTCACATTTGTGTGTCATTTGTATGGTTTTCAGTGTCAGAATTCTTCCTTAAGTCTTTCATATTCATAATTTGATTTCTTTCTTTCTAGTCATTTACTACGCTATTTTTATGCATGCTTCTAAAAGCCTGGCGGACGACCACCCGGAAACGGAGGTTAGGTCCTAGGTCTGGTAGGGGTTATGCCGCCCGTTTGTTGTCTGCAAAATGTTGTTGAATTTCGAGATTCTTCTTGTCTTTCTCATTTAAATTTTGGCTTTGAATATGATTTATCAGTTGATTTTGATTGATTGATTTTTGCTTATGCTCTATAATTGTGTAGAATCCCTTAAATCGAGTCAACCAAGCCTTATATGTCATTTGTATGACATCTGCATGTTTACTTTACACTGTTTGCATGTTTATGGCCACGCGAGTGACCATCACCCATGGTTACCAGAGCTTTTCCTAAAAGCCTGGCGGACGACCACCCGGAAACGGAGGTTAGGTCCTAGGTCTGGTAGGGGTTATGCCGCCCGTTTGTTGTCTCGCATTTGCATGTCAAATTATATGTCATTGTCTTTTACACCTTTAGAGTCCTCTCATTTTATTTGC
This sequence comes from Dendrobium huoshanense, assembly GCA_016618105.1. Classification (NCBI taxonomy): domain Eukaryota; kingdom Viridiplantae; phylum Streptophyta; class Magnoliopsida; order Asparagales; family Orchidaceae; genus Dendrobium; species Dendrobium huoshanense. Next base: position 44,906,375 of record CM028342.1, read on the forward strand.
ACCGGTTTTGGTTTTATTCGATACGCCGAGATCAGGCTTTAGATTATAAATTTTCTTTCACTCTTTCATTCCCATTATTATATATTAATGTATATATATGTGTGTGTGTTTAATTATACATTCGAAATTCTTAGGGACAAGTGTCCTTACAGAATGTTATCTTATTCTAATGATCAATCTCTTTCCTATCAAATATCAATCTACTCTAACTCTTCACTGTGTGATTATATCTCTTTGGTGTGGGTCCTTAAACGGACCATTTCTTATCAAATCCTCAATCCTTTCCTTTTTTTATCGAAAACTTCAACGATACTCCAATTAGTACAACTATCAGCAGTCAGATTATTTGTGGACAGTAGCAAAGATCAGTTTCTGATTGGAATTATCTTTATACTACAGAAAATGTCTGGAAAATTGATCTTTAACATCAACTTCACCGCTGCCCAGTCTGCTGAGGGCAACCAGATTCAGTTTGGGTCTGGATTCGAAAATCTGCAAGTAATTGTTGGAACACCACAGGCTGAGATGGTGACTCCTGCCATAGAATCTGTTCGATCAGCCCCTGTGCAAAATAATCCTGAGGGTGGGTCTGCACCTGCCCCTGCAACTGCTAAACCTTCTGTTTTCACCCGTCTGACTTATCCTCAGTCGGCTGCTGTAGCTAAAGGCAAGTCTCCCATTGTGGTTGACTCTCCAACCTTTGGAAATTTTGAGCTGGGATCCTCCTCTGCCGTGCCTGAGATCACTAAGTCTCAGCGCCGTAATATGATCCGCCGTGCAAAGCGAAGGGTTGAGAGAGCCCAAGCATCAAGAAACAACCCTGCTACTGCTGCCCCAACCGAAGCATCAAAGAATCTGACCCCTGAATTCACTGAGGTGTTCTTTAACTCGCCTCAGCTGGCTGGTAGCAGATTCCATCCACTATCTGCAGCTGCAGGAGAAGAAAGCATAGTACGTATAGCTCATTCTCCCCCAACACCCTTTAGGGATGATCCAATCGTCCCCTCACTGCATGAAAAGAAAAGGAAGTTCAAGAACTTGCTGAATGGACTGATTCAGGACTGTGCCATTGATTATGGCCAGTCAAAGACAGAATTCCTGAGGAGTGTAAAAGATGTTATTTACACTGAGGTCCATCCTCAATCGAGGGGAAAAAGAGGAGATTCTCCTCCTACTAAAAGGAGGGTACAATTCCAAGAAGCGGGTCCTAGTCGACCAGTGATTTCATCTGATAATCAGAGACATTTGAAGAGCTTTCCTTCGCAAGATCAATATCAGGGTTCTGGTTATCATGATAGCCAGCAGACTCTGAATAAATCTCTGGGATATGGAGCATTAGCCCGAAGAAGGTATAATCCCATATCCCCTCCTTCTCCACGTCACTCTGATAATCGTCCACTTAAAATTTATGACAACCCACTCTACTCGGTACTCGTCAAGAGCTGATTCTAGTCGCCATCAGGGTAGCAAACCCTCTTCTGGCTTTGATATGAGAAGATTGAAGTTTCCAAATCAGTCTTCTTCATTATCTAACCAAGAGAAGGTTTGGCGGCCCAAGATAACCCCAACTCCAACTGCTTTGATGAAGTTGAAGAAGGAAGCTGTACTGAACAGAGATCCAGGAAAGGGAAATCCGTCATGGAATCATCCCCTTCTAAGGAATATACCCCCGTCGACCCACATAATGTGGGAGATAAGTCAATAGAAGAAATGGTCAATCACTTGAAGGAAAGCATTCGTCAAATCGATGAAGAAGAGGCGGGAAATGATGAAAATACGGACCAGGAGATGTCCGGAAGTGTCAACATGGTTGACACCCGTTCTTCTTTACAAAGAGAAAAAGAAAAAGGTAAAGAAGAAGCGGGACCAGCTGAAGTTGAGGAAGATGAAGAAGATACCGCAGACTCTACTCATCATCTACGAGAACAGTTAACTCAGAAGGATGAGCAGATATTAAGAATGGAGAAGAAATTAGAGGAGATGATGTCAATTATCTCCGTAATGCAAGCCAGCAATCCTCCTATACCAGAAATCCAGGTTAAATCTTCTCCAAATGAATCAGTACACCAGAATCTGAAAAATAAGTCGGTTAGAATACAAGCCGTTGATAAACCAGCAGAACAACCAACTCCTGCAGAACCATCAGCAGTACCGCCTATTGATATCAAACAAATGGTTGAACAGCAAGTCAAGGATGCTATGGCTAAGGCGCAAAGTACCTCATCTGTTCTAAAGGGTAGACCATACCCTGAAGAATATGATTTGGTCCCTTATCCGAAAGGATTCGTTCCACCTTCATTCAAAAACTTCGATGGAACGGGCAATCCTAAGCAGCATCTAGCTCACTTCAGAGCTAGTTGTTGCAATGCCGGTGGTACTGATGCGCTTTTATTCAGACAATTTGTTAGTAGTCTATCGGGTATTGCATTCGACTGGTACGCCGAACTACCCAATGGATCCGTCCACTCCTTCAATGAACTTGAGCAAATGTTTGTTAAAAGGTTTGCCGGTGCTAAACATCATATCACTGTGGGTGATCTGGTGGTAGAAAGCCAGAAACCGGGAGAAAGTTTGGTCGATTATATCTTGAGATGGAGGAATCTTAGCATGAGGTGTGAGCCACAGCTGCAAGAACAGCATGCTATAGAGATCCTCCTGAAAAATATTCATGGCCCGATCGCATTCTTACTCAAGGGTTTTACAATCAAAACCTTTGAGAAGCTGTTAAACAAAGCCTCTAATCTCCAAGAGGAAGTTTCCCAACTTCCTTTTTCAAAGGAGTCGGTCTCTTTGGAGATGAAGAAACTAAAACCACAGAAGGTGTTAGAGAAGAAATCAGGAACGGTGTCTGCTGTAGATAAAGGGAAGCAGCCAATGCAGATTCAGGCAGAAAGTCCTAATCGACCTCCCCAATACCAGCAATACAACAGACCTCAGGGTGATCAGCAGATCAGACCTCAATCTTATCTAACTCCGGAACAACGTAAAGAGAAATTCGACTTCTTTGTGAACAAAGTTTATCCTTTTAAGCGAGAAGCAATCAAAAAGATGTTCAAGAGCTTAGTCAAGAAACCAGGGTTCAAACTTCCTGAATCCAAAAGGCCAGAAGAAGCTGTTAAAGTAGGACAACCCAACTTTTGTCCATATCATCGAATATCCGGACATGAGATAGAGGATTGCATTACTTTAAAGAATGGCTGGACAGAAATCATAAAGATGGTACAGTTGTGATTCCCAAGGAATACTTAGTAGATCCGAACCAGGGATCGGCTAAGTGTATATTTGGTGAGCCTTCTGCACCTCTTTCCACTTTGAAATCTGATAACGAATGGGATATTGTTCTATCTCATTCTTCTAAAAAGACTCTTAATAAACTATATCGTTCTTCTTACCAGGAACCTCCGAGAATTCAGAATCCCATCCAGGTTGATTTGATAGCTCGAAAGCAGGAGAAGAATAAGGCTCCAATCATAGAGCCTAAAGAAATACAAGCTGATCAAGCTCCACCAGTCCTGGAGAAGAAGCAGAAGAAAAAGGCAAAGTTATGCGCTGATAAGTTAGTTGTTTCTGAAAATGGTGAGCATGTGTCGCTCAAACCATTAACTCTGTATGACTTTTATTTTGTTCCTCCTGGGACTAAGAAACCAATGAAAAAAGATTCTGCGTATATCATGTTTGTTTCTGCTGATGAATACTCCGAGCATAACTTAAACAATAATGAAAACAATTCCCAAGATATAAATAACAATGAAACAGACGAACAGTTTCAATACCATTATGATAGTGACTCCCCTATTCTCGATGTCGAGGGTGATCCTATTAATATAGAATTGGAACTATCAGATTCAGATACACCGCCAGAAGAAGTTCAAACAACAATCAACGATCAACAGATAAAGACAACTGAAAATGCTTCATCCGAAGAAGTAGTGCAAGTCAATCTCCGTAGTGGTAAAGTTTTACCTCCACGACTTGCATCTACTGAGAAGGAGAAGCAAGTTACAGATAATCCTGAAATTTCTAATCAACCACAACCAGTGCAAGGGCCAGATTTACAGAATACCGAGATTTCAAAGGTCGACTACAACGTTTTAGCGCATCTTAGGAAACTGCCGGCGAAATTGAGTATATACGACGCTCTGGTTCTTTCCAAAGAAATGAGAGAAGCTTTAATTAAAGCTTTACTCGATCCAGAGATCTGTATGTCTCAAATAGCTTCAATGCAGTCTGACAAAGAGGCGTTATACTTCAAAGAAGTTCCCGGTGTTACATTTTCAGATGAAGATCTGTTATTAGGGACAGCGGATCACAATCGCCCGCTGTATATATCCGTTAATATTGACAACTTCAAAGGTAGCTCGTGTGCTTGTCGATCCAGGTGCATCAGTCAACATCATGGCGCTCAAAACTCTTGCATACTTGAGAGTTGATACTCATAAGCTCAGTTCCGATAAAATGATGCTGCGGGGATTCAACGAGAAGGGAGAGAGAGCCTTAGGTTCAATAACCTTACTGTTAGATTTAGAAACTTTCAAAACCGAAGCCAAATTTCATATAATAGATTCCGAAACTTCTTTTAACGCTCTCCTAGGTAGACCCTGGCTCCATGAATATAGAATGGTGCCTTCCTCCTTACATCAGTGTATCAAATTCTCCCGAGATGGAGTAGAACACTGTATTAAAGGCGACTTGCAACCGTTCTCGATTCACGAAGTCGGTATATACGAAGATGCTTCATACTATCTGCCTAAGAAGCAGACAGTATTCTCTAAAAATCTCAAATTGGCTGAAGTAGAAATAAAAGAAAGAAAAGAAAAAGAAAAAGAAAAAGAGAAAGAGAAAGAAAAAGAAAAGGAAACGGAAAAAGAAAAAGAAGAAGAAAATCATCCCGACCTCGAACACGATATTCGTTGGGCACCTGCTCCTCCCTTACAAAGAGGTGGTAGAATGTCACAATGGTCTAGAGGGAGAGGTCGAGGATGGCAAAATAGAGGAATTTATGAAAATGCGATGCAAAATATACAAATAGGGGAACCTGCAATACATATTGATTTGGAATCCAGTTCGGAGGACGAATCATATATGCTTGAGAAAGACTCACAGGTTGTAGAATATAGAAGATTTCTAAATCAGCCAAAATTTGAGATTTCTATAGAATCTGATAGTGACGAGGACAGGGTCCAAGTCACTAGGGAAGATAATTCAGACTTATCTACTATGGAGAGATTAAAGAAATATGTGGAAAATATTACCCTAACCCCTTTGTCCCAAAGTGATGTAAAGAGGTTGGAAGTGAAAGCTTCTCTTCCTCTAAACCCTGAAACCAAAGCCAATAATTTTATACCTTCTACTAGCAAACCCCCAGAGACTGATGTAACCCTTGATGATCCTTTTATGGATGAGATAATAGAGCTGCCTTTTGATTGGTATTCGAACTCTACAAATAGATTTGCTAAACAAGGTTTAACACCGTTGAAATGGACTAGAGGCAAAGCCCAACAATTTGAATATTTATGGAATAGAAAATACCATAGACGATTTTCAAAACATGGTATTGGTTTTGCCACTCTATGTTCATTCGACGATGATGAATATTGTTTAGTAATTTCTAATAATTTCGAATCTGATAGTCTCTTTTCAGCGAACGTTAAATCTTTTAACGAACTCTGCTTAGAAACTTCAGATGATCTCGATGATTTTCAAATTCGAAATGCGCCTCCAGAACTCGAAGAAGAAATCAGATCTACAATTGACGATCTTAGAGAAATAAATTTGGGTACTGAAGAAGATCCTCGTCCGACTTTCATTAGTTCTCTATTGAATGAGGATGAGGCAAATGATATGATCCAACTTTTATCTGAATTCAAAGATTGTTTTGCGTGGAGCTACGAAGAGATGCAAGGATTATCCCCGGATGTAGCAGTGCACAAGTTAGCAATTCAATCAGAAGCATTTCCAGTAAAACAAGCACCCCGACGAATGCGACTCGATATCGAGCAACAGGTCGTCATTGAAGTGAAGAAACTAATCGATGCAGGCTTTATTAGGGAGGAGAAATATCCGACCTGGTTAGCTAGCGTCGTACCAGTCAAGAAGAAGAACGGTCAAATACGTGTTTGTATCGACTTCAGAGATCTGAATAAAGCATGTCCTAAAGATGAGTTTCCACTCCCTATACCGGAACTCATGGTAGATATCGCTTCCTCTCATGCGATATTCTCCTTTATGGACGGTTCATCCGGATATAATCAAATTAGAATGGACCCTGAAGATGAGAAGTATACCGCATTTCGAACACCAATAGGAGTTTACTGTTATAAAGTCATGCCTTTCGGTCTAAAGAATGCGGGAGCGACTTATCAAAGGGCAATGACGAAGGATTTTTGACGAACTTATCCATAATCAAGTGGAATGTTATGTCGATGATCTAGTCATTAAGAGTGTTGAAAGGAATGATCATTTATATGATTTGAGGATCGTATTTCAAAGAATACGAAAATATGATCTGAAAATGAATCCTTTGAAATGCGCTTTCGGCGTCACTTCAGGGAAATTCTTGGGTTTCGTGGTTCGACACCGTGGAATCGAGATTGATCCGACTAAGATTAAAGCGATATTAGAGATGCCACATCCTAAGACACTCACCCAATTGAGATCTTTTCAAGGCCGATTAGCATACCTTAGGAGATTTATATCAAATCTTTCGGGCAGATGCCAGCCATTCGCAGCATTATGCAAGAAAGATGCTCCGTTCAGATGGGATCAGAATTGCCAAAAAGCCTTCGACAATATCAAACAGTATTTTATTAATCCTCCAGTGCTTGCAGCTCCTATACCAGGGAAAACTTCTGATTTTGTATACAACAGCTCTAAGTGAATCTCTTGGCGCCTTATTAGCTCAATCTAATGAGGAAGGAAAAGAGAATGCACTATATTATCTGAGTAGACGTTTACTTCCCACCGAAGTAAATTATCCTCCGATTGAGAAACATTGTCTGGCTTTAATCTTCGCCGCTCAGAAGTTAAGGCACTATATGCTTTCTCACAAAGTAAATCTCATATCCCGAATAAATCCTTTGCAGTATTTGATGACTCGGCCAACATTATCAGGGAGATTAGCCCGTTGGTCAATGATATTATCACAGTTTGATATCACATTTACTCCTTTACGAGCAGTCAAAGGACAAGCAGTATCAGATTTCTTAGCAGCCCATCCTATTGAGGATGATTGCCCGATAAATGATGAACTACCAGATGAACAAGTCATGGAACTCGAGATAAATGAGAAGTTCACCTGGGAATTCTATTTTGACGGTGCTGCTTCTATTCAGCAAGGAGAATCAGATGAAATTTTGCCCGGTCAGGCAGGAATCGGTATTGTATTTGTTACACCTGACAGAGGTACCATGTATTATTCCTATCACCTGTCAGAACCACGTACCAATAACGAAGCTGAATACGAAGCATTAATAACTGGCTTAGAATTGACTATCCTGAATGAGATTGAAGAAATCAAGATCTTCGGAGATTCACAGCTTGTTGTTAACCAAATAGCAGGAATCTTTAAAGTATTAAAAGATACTTTGATTCCTTACCATCAGTATGCAATGCATCTTTTGGAAAAGATCCCAAATGTCACATTATATCGAATTCCCCGAGGGAAGAATTCTACAGCTGATGCTCTTGCCAAACTGGCTAAAGCACTGGCATGCCCCGAAGAAGATTCAATCTCGATAGAAGTGCAAGGCCGACAGGTTCTTTCTCCTATAGATCTCGAACACATAAATAGAGAATCTTCGACTGAGGTGAAAATTGTTTTGACAGTAAACGATGAAGGTTTAGATTGGAGAAAACCGTTCATCGAATACTTGCAAGAAAACAAGCTCCCTCAGGAGAAATCAGCAGCAGATCAAGATCAAGAGAAGATCACTATCCTACAGTTTGATTAATAATACCCTTTACAGAAGATCATTCGATCAGATGTGGTTGCGATGTTTAAATAAATCAGAAGCACATAAGATCGTAGAAGAAGTCCATGCTGGCTTATGTGGTGCACATCAATCCGGTCCGAAAATGAAAATGAAAATCAAACGGATGGGATACTATTGGCCATCAATGATAGATGACTGCATGAAAATTGCACGTCATTGTCATCAATGCCAGGTGCACGGTGTAGTCCTTCATCAACCTCCGAATGTTCTACATCCAACTATTGCTTCTTGGCCTTTCGAAAGTTGGGGTACCGATATCATTGGTCCGATAGATCCACCGTCCTCCAGAGGTCATAGATTCATTCTAGCAGCTACGGATTACTTTTCCAAATGGGCAGAAGCTGTTCCATTGAGAGAAGTTAAAGCTCAACAAGTTCTAAAATTTTTCAAAGAGAATGTCGTGTACCGATTCGGTGTTCCTCGTCGGATCATTTCGGATAACGGTCCTTCATTCAGGAGTACTAAGATTAATAACTTTGCTAAACGACATAATATTGATTGGAGATACTCCACTATCTATTACCCTCGGGCAAATGGATTAGCGGAGGCCTTCAATAAGACTCTGATTCAGATCTTAAAGAAGACTCTGGACGACAATAAGCGTCAATGGCATGAGAAGTTGGTTGAGGCTTTATGGGCATATCGTACCACATACAGAACTCCAACTCAATCTACGCCATTTGCTTTAGTCTTTGGTTCAGAAGCGGTCATTCCTTTAGAAGTTCAACTGCCCTCGCTCAGAGTTGCAGTGAACTATCAGATCACTACAGAACAGAATGCAAAACTCAGATTGGAAGAACTTGAAGGTTTAGAAGAGAAGCGTTTGCAGGCTCAACAGAACCTCGAGTTGTATAAGGCTAAGATGATACAGGCCCACGACAAATTAGTTCGTCCTAGAACTTTTCAAGTAGGAGATTTGGTGTTAGTTCTTCGAAGACCTATCTTATCTCATCGGAAGATAGGAGGAAAATTCGAACCGACATGGGAAGGTCCTTTTCGTGGTGGAGAAAGCTTATCAAGGAGGATCTTATCAGCTAATAGATTGTAAAGGCAGTCATCCTATGTTGCCTATCAATGGAAGATATCTTAAGAGATATTATGATAGCTGATGTATTTGATAAGCATTTCAAAGAAATAAAATTTTGAAATTTGAAGTTTTAAATGCTGATATCAACTGTGGAATGAGATAATTCAGATTTCTCATATTTCTTTAATGGTTTGATTTCTAAATTCGCTCGTTCGAGAATCGCTCTCTCGTCTGAGTATCCGCTTTTTCTGGAAATCGATCTTCCAGTCAAAGTTTAAATTTCACCTTTCCGATAATCGATCTATCGGTCAGGTTCTAAATTCGCTCGTTCGAGAATCGCTCTCTCGTCTGAGTATCCGCTTTTTCTGGAAATCGATCTTCCAGTCAAAGTTTAAATTTCACCTTTCCGATAATCGATCTATCGGTCAGGTTCTAAATTCGCTCATTCGAGAATCGCTCTCTCGTCTGAGTATCCGCTTTTTCTGGAAATCGATCTTCCAGTCAAAGTTTAAATTTCACCTTTCCGATAATCGATCTATCGGTCAGGTTCTAAATTCGCTCGTTCGAGAATCGCTCTCTCGTCTGAGTATCCGCTTTTTCTGGAAATCGATCTTCCAGTCAAAGTTTAAATTTCACCTTTCCGATAATCGATCTATCGGTCAGGTTCTAAATTCGCTCGTTCGAGAATCGCTCTCTCGTCTGAGTATCCGCTTTTTCTGGAAATCGATCTTCCAGTCAAAGTTTAAATTTCACCTTTCCGATAATCGATCTATCGGTCAGGTTCTAAATTCGCTCGTTCGAGAATCGCTCTCTCGTCTGAGTATCCGCTTTTTCTGGAAATCGATCTTCCAGTCAAAGTTTAAATTTCACCTTTCCGATAATCGATCTATCGGTCAGGTTCTAAATTCGCTCGTTCGAGAATCGCTCTCTCGTCTGAGTATCCGCTTTTTCTGGAAATCGATCTTCCAGTCAAAGTTTAAATTTCACCTTTCCGATAATCGATCTATCGGTCAGGTTCTAAATTCGCTCGTTCGAGAATCGCTCTCTCGTCTGAGTATCCGCTTTTTCTGGAAATCGATCTTCCAGTCAAAGTTTAAATTTCACCTTTCCGATAATCGATCTATCGGTCAGGTTCTAAATTCGCTCGTTCGAGAATCGCTCTCTCGTCTGAGTATCCGCTTTTTCTGGAAATCGATCTTCCAGTCAAAGTTTAAATTTCACCTTTCCGATAATCGATCTATCGGTCAGGTTCTAAATTCGCTCGTTCGAGAATCGCTCTCTCGTCTGAGTATCCGCTTTTTCTGGAAATCGATCTTCCAGTCAAAGTTTAAATTTCACCTTTCCGATAATCGATCTATCGGTCAGGTTCTAAATTCGCTCGTTCGAGAATCGCTCTCTCGTCTGAGTATCCGCTTTTTCTGGAAATCGATCTTCCAGTCAAAGTTTAAATTTCACCTTTCCGATAATCGATCTATCGGTCAGGTTCTAAATTCGCTCGTTCGAGAATCGCTCTCTCGTCTGAGTATCCGCTTTTTCTGGAAATCGATCTTCCAGTCAAAGTTTAAATTTCACCTTTCCGATAATCGATCTATCGGTCAGGTTCTAAATTCGCTCGTTCGAGATCGCTCTCTCGTCTGAGTATTCGCTTTTTCTGGAAATCGATCTTCAGTCAAAGTTTAAATTTCACCTCCGATAATCGATCTATCGGTCAGGCTAAATTCGCTTTCGAGAATGCTCTCTCGTCTAAATCCGCTTTTTCGATCGATTTTCCAGTCAAAGTTTAAATTTCACCTTTCCGATAATCGATCTATCGGTCAGGTTCTAAAGCTCTCTCGTCATTTGCTTTTTCTTGAAATCGATCTTCCAGTCAAAGTTTAAATTTC